>CAMQQG010000229.1:0-25419 GCA_947034895.1 Rhytidiadelphus loreus | reverse complement strand
TCCGGCGCAGCCCAGCATGATGAAATATTACGGCACCGAGCTGAACAAGAGCCGGTACGAGCTGATGATGGCGGCGGGCGGGTCGGACGCGCTGGAATGGGAAAGCGATGCGTCGGAGGGCGGCCGCGATGCGCGGGCGTGGCTGCGAACGAAGGCGAACTCCATCGAGGGCGGGACCAGCGAGGTCCAGTTGAACATCATCGCCAAGCGGATTTTGGAATTGCCGGCGGTCTGACCGCCATCTGGATCGTCACCCCAGCGAAAGCTGGGGTCTCCCCGTAATGAAACGACCCCCACGCCGCACGCGACCCCAGCCTTCGCTGGGGTGACGGGGCTGGTGCCGAGGGCTGCGGAGCAAGAAATGCCACTCTACCTGAACGAAGACCAGACGACCCTGCAGGACACGATCCGCGATTTCGTCGCCGATGCCGCACCCGTCAGCCACATGCGCAAGCTGCGCGACGACAAGGACCCCGCGGGTTTCAGCCGCGACCTGTGGAAGCAGTTCGCGGAGATGGGCTTCACCGGCATCCTGATCGGCGAGGACCAGGGTGGCCTGGGCATGGGGCATGTCGAGGCGGGCGTGGTGCTGGAGGAGATCGGGCGCAACCTGTCCCCCTCCCCGTTCCTGACCACCGCCGTCGCCGCGGTCGCGGCGCTGAAGGGCACGGCGGCGGCGGATCGCTGGTTTCCGGGGATCGTCGCGGGCGACACCGTCGCCGCGCTGGCGATCGACGAGGGTGCCAAGCACCGCGACAGCGTCGCGATGAAGGCGGAACGGTCGGGCAATGGCTTCAAGCTGACGGGCAGCAAGCAGTTCGTGACCCACGGCCATGTCGCCGACCTGCTGATCGTCGCCGCCCGCACCGGTGGATCGGCGGCGGATGCGGACGGCATCACGCTGTTCGCGGTCGAGAAGGACGCGGCGGGCCTGACCGCGACACCGGAGCGGCTGGCGGATTCCAGCATCGCCGCGCGGCTGACGCTGGAAGGCGTCGAGCTCGATGCGGATGCGGTGATCGGCGAGGTCGATTCGGGACGGGCAGTGCTCGACCGGCTGCTGCGCGCGGGGCGCACCGGCGCATCGGCGGAACTGCTGGGCGTCGGCGGCGGGGCGATGGACATGACCGTAAGCTACCTGAAGCAGCGCAAGCAGTTCGGGGCGCTGATCGGCAGCTTCCAGGCGCTCCAGCACCGCGCCGCGCACCTCTACAGCGAGATGGAGGTCGCGCGCGCCGCGGTGCTGAAGGCGCAGCAGCTGCTCGACGCCGGATCGGACAAGGCGGATGCCGCGGTGTCGGTCGCGAAGGCGATGACCGCGCTGGCGACCACCCTGGCGGTGCAGGAGGGCGTGCAGATGCATGGCGGCATCGGCATGACCGACGAATATGACATCGGCTTCTTCATGAAGCGCGCGCGGGTGCTCGCCGAGATGTTCGGCGACGCCAATTTCCATGCCGATCGACTGGCGGTGGCGGCGGGGTATTGAACGTCGGTCGTGCTCCTGCGAAGGCAGGGGCCCAGAACCGCAGGCGATGCGTGTGGAACCCTGGGCACCTGCCTTCGCGGGTGAACGAGGAAGCATGACATGACCGACCCCACCCCCGCCACCCTCGCCCAGGGCCTGGTCGATCTCCTCGACGTCGAGGAAATCGATACCGACCTGTACCGCGGCGCGCGCCAGCCCGGCGGCACCGGGCGCGTGTTCGGCGGGCAGGTGATCGGGCAGGCGCTGCAGGCGGCGCAGCGGTCAGTCGAGGAACCGAAGGCGGCGCATTCGCTCCACGCCTATTTCATGCGGCCGGGGGACGAGAACTACCCCATCATCTACCGCGTCGTGCGCGATTTCGACGGGCGCAGTTTCGCCAACCGTCGCGTCATCGCGATGCAGCGCGGGGTGCCGATTCTGAACATGACCGCCTCGTTCCAGCCCGCCGAGGACGGGCTGCACCATCAGGACGCGATGCCCGACGTGCCGCGACCGGAAACGCTGAAGTCCGAACGCGACCTTCGGCTCGAGGTGATCGACCGCGTTCCCGAACAGTTTCGCGCATTCATGACGCGCCCGCGCCCGATCGAGATCCGCCCCGTGTCGCCGCGCAGCTGGTTCGGCGACACGAAGCAACAGCCGCCCCAATATAGCTGGTTCCGCATCTGCGCGCCGGTCGGCGACGATCCGGCGCTGAACCGCGCGATCCTGGCCTATGCGTCCGACATGACGTTGCTGGGCACTTGCACACTGGAACACGGCGTCCACTGGCTGACGCACAAGCTGCAGACGGCCAGCCTGGATCACGCGATCTGGCTGCACGAACCGTTCCGTGCCGACGAATGGCTGCTGTACGCGACCGACAGCCCATGGGCCGGTCATGCGCGCGGGTTCAACCGGGGGCAGGTCTTCTCCGCAGACGGCAGGCTGGTGGCGAGCGTCGCGCAGGAGGGGCTCATCCGCCTGCGCGAATAAAGGTCAGCCTCGCGCGGCCATCGCCCGCGCAGCGTTCGTCGCGGCCCGCGTGTCGTTCGCCAGCTTCTTCACCTCGGCCGCGACCACGCCGAAGCCGCGACCCGCATCCCCTGCCCGTGCCGCCTCGATCGTGGCGTTCAGCGCCAGCAAATTGGTCTGCGTGGCGATTCCGGCGATGGTCTCGACGACCGCCGACATCCCGCTCAGCATCCGCTCGACCTCGTCGCGCCGCGCATCCGCCTCGTCGCGGAAGGTCTGGCTTTCCGCCAGCCGCATCCGCGCCTGTTCCGCCAGTGCGACTTCACCCGTCACGTCGGTCGCGAACTTCACGACCTTGCAGACAACGCCGTTCGCATCGAGGATCGGCGTGTAGGTCGCCTGCAGCCAGACGGTGCGCCCATCCCGCGCGATCCGCGCGAAGCGACCGGAATCGAATCGCCCCAGGGCCAGATCGCGCCAGAATGCGGCATATTCCGGCGACCGGGCATAAGCGGCATCGCAGAATATCCGGTGATGCTGGCCGATCGCCTCTTCGCGTCGATAGCCGAACAGCTTCAGGAAATTGTCGTTGACGCCCAGCACGCGACCGCTCGTGTCGAATTCGATGACGAGCTGCGACAGGTCGATCGCGGCAAGCCGGGCGCTCGCCTCGTCCGCCGCCACACGCTCGGCGGTCACGTCGCTCGCGACCTTCAATATCTTGCTGGGGCGTCCCGCGGCATCGGTGATGGGATTGTAGCTGGCGCGCAGCCACAATGCCCGGCCATCGCGGCCGATGCGCTTATATTCGCCCGCATCGAATTCCCCGCGGCCCAGCTTTTCCCAGAAGGCGGCATAGGCAGGCGACGCGGCGAACACGGAATCGCAGAAGATGCGGTGATGACGGCCCACCACCTCGTCTAGCCGGTAGCCCACCGCATCGAGGAAACGCTGGTTCGCCCAGGCAATACGCCCATCGCGTTCGAATTCGATGACCAGCTGCGACCGGTCGATCGCCGCCCACAGGAATCCCTGGCGAAGGGCGAACCCGTCTCGCACGCTGGCGTCGTCACCGTCGATCTTCACGCAAGCTTTCCCGTTAGTTGGCCCCCATTAACCAACAGAAGGTTTATGCCCCGTCAACGGATCGCCGGTCACACCGCCGTACGGCCATACTCTTGCTTCGTGACGGGATGGCTGGATGACAGGCCGCCATCGACGGCGATCGCCTGGCCGTTCACGTAACTGGCCGCGTCGGACGCGAGGAACAGCGCCACCTCCGCCAGTTCCGCCGGCTGCGCACCACGGCGCAACGGGTTCAGCCGACCGACCCGGTCCATCTTCCCGGCATCACGGGCATAATCGAAGGTGGGCTTGGTCATCCCCGTCTCGGTCAGCCCGGGGCAGATGGCATTCACGCGGACGTTCGATCCCGACAGTTGCTGCGCGGACACCTGCGCGAGGTTGATGACGCCGGCCTTCGACGCCGAATAGGCCGGCGATCCCGCGCCCGAGCGGATGCCGGCGACGCTGGCGGTCAGGACGATCGCGCCCGCGCCCCGCTTCGCGATCTCGGGCGCGGCATGCTTGATCGCCAGGAACGGCCCTATCAGGTTGACGCGCAGCACCTCGGTGATCAGCGCCACGTCGGTATCGAAGATGTTCGCCATCCCCCCCGAGATGCCGGCATTGGCGAACATGATGTCCAGCCCGCCAAAGGTGTCGCACGCCAGCGCGACCGCGCGCGCGACGTCGTCCTCCGATCCGGCATCCATCCGGATCGCGACCGCGGTGCCGCCGGCATCGTCGATCATCCGGGCGGTCTCGTCCGCGCCCTCGGTCAGGTCGGCGACGACGACCCTGCCGCCCTCCGCGGCGAACTGGCACGCGGCGGCGCGACCGATGCCGGAATCGGCACCCGTCACGATGATCGACTTGTCGGTGAAGCGCATCTGTTTCTCCTGTGGCATCAGATCGTCACCCCGCCATCGACGACGATCGTCTGGCCGGTCATGTAGCTGCTGGCGGGTGACGCCAGGAACACGACCGCGCCCGCGATCTCGTGCGGTTCGCCGATCCGGCCGAGGGGCGTCGCGGCGTTGCGCGCGGCCACGGCCTTCTCGTCGTCCCACAACGCCTTGGCGAAATCGGTCTTGATGAGGCCGGGCGCGATGCAGTTCACGCGCACATTGTCGCCGCCGAATTCATGCGCGAGGTTGCGCGCCAATTGCATGTCCGCCGCCTTGGAAATCGCATAGGCGCCGATCGTCGGGGTTCCACGCAGGCCACCGATCGACGAGACGATGACGATCGCCCCATCCTTGCGCGCCCGCATCTCGGGCGCGACCATGCCGATCAGCCAGTGGTTCGACACGATGTTGTTGTCGAGCACCTTGCGGAACTGCTCGTCGCTGATCCCGGCCTGGGGTCCGTAATACGGGTTGGAGGCGGCATTGCAGACGAGGATATCGATGCGACCGAACGCGGCGCGGGTGGCGTCGACCAGATGCTGCAGCGCTGCCTTATCCGAAATGCTGGCGGCGACCGCGATCGCGGTGCCGTCGCCATATTTGCCGTTCAGGTCGGCCGCGACCTCGTCGCAGGCATCCTGCTTGCGGCTGGAGACGACGATCTTCGCACCGTGCTCGGCCATTTCATACGCCGCGGCCTTGCCGATCCCGCGCGTGGAACCGGTGATGACGGCGACTTTGCCGGTCAGGTCGAATTGAGACATTTCTTCTGCTCCCCATCCGTCACCCCGGCGAAGGCCGGGGTCTCATGCGGCTCAAGACCCCAGCTTTCGCTGGGGTGACGATGTCCGTTACGCCCCCGCCAGCTCCGCGAACCGCCAGCTCGCCGCCGCCAGCCGGTACACCCCGGCCGCCGACTTCTCCGCCTGCGCGCTGGACGCGGTGCCCGCGACGATCCGCTTCTTGATGCCCTGGACGATGCCGGTCAGGCGGAAGAGGTTGAACGCGAAATACCAGTTCAGGTCGGGCACGTCGTCGCGCCCCGTGCGTGCGCAATAACGCCGCGTCATGTCCTCGATCGTCGGGATGCCCGTCGCCGGCCCGGTATGGCCGAGTACGCCGGAGCGCCCCTCCGGCTCGGTCACCCAGCTCATCAGGAAGTAGCTGAAGTCCGCGAGCGGATCGCCCAGCGTGGACAATTCCCAGTCCAGCACCGCGATCACCTTGGCCTCGGTGGCGGCGAAGATCATGTTGTCGATGCGGTAGTCGCCGTGCACGATCGACGTTCGCGTCTGTTCGGGGACGGTGCGCGGAAGAAACTCGATCAGCCGTTCGACCTCGGGCATCGTCTCGGTTTCGGCCATGCGATACTGCTTCGTCCAGCGATCGACCTGGCGCGCGAAGTAGTTGCCCGGCTTGCCATATTCGCCAAGCCCGGCTGCCGCGTAATCGACGTTGTGCAGGTCGGCCAGCGTATCGCACATCGCGTGATAGATCGCGGTGCGTTCGGCCGGGGCATAGTCCGGCAGAGTCCCGTCCCACAGGTTGCGCCCGTCCGCGAGCCCCATGACGTAGAACATAGTCCCGATGACGTCATCGTCGGTGCACAGGCCGTAGGGCCTGGCGACGGGAAAGCCGGTGGGGTGCAGGCCGGCGATCAGCCGATACTCCCGGTCCACCGCATGCGCGCTGGGCAGCAGCGGGCCGTGCGGCTTGCGGCGCAGGACATAGGCGCCCGACGGACTGTCGATCCGGTAGGTGGGGTTCGACTGGCCGCCGGCGAACTTGGCGTACGTCAGCGGCCCGGTGAAGCCGGCGACATTGGCTTCCATCCACGCGGTCAGCTTCGCCTCGTCAAGCCGGTCCTTGCCCTCCGCCGCGATGGTCCTGATCTCGCCGGTCATGTCGGCGTCCCTTGCCCGGCCATCACGAGAACGTGATCACGCTGCGGGTCGTGTCTCCCTTGCGGAGTTCGTCGAACGCCTCGTTGATCCGCTCCAGCGGCATCCGGTCGGCGATGATCGTGTCGAGGTCGAGCAGCCCGCGCAGGTAGAAATCGACCAGCCGCGGGATGTCGACGGGGAAGTGGTTGCGCCCCATCAGCGCGCCCTGCAGCTTCTTGTCCGCCAGCAGGTCGAGCGCGGACAGGCCGACCTTCTCGCCCAGCGGCATCATCCCCAGGATCGTCGCGGTGCCGCCACGGCGCAGTACCTTGACCGCGGTCGCGGCGGATTGTGCGCGGCCCACCGCCTCGATCGCGTGGTGCACGCCGCCGCGACTGATCTCGACGACCTCGTCCGCCGCGGTGTCCGACATCGCGTCGATCGCGTGGGTCGCGCCCAGCTTTTCGGCGAGCGCGCGCTTCTCGGCGACGGGATCGAGCGCGATGATCTTGCCCGCGCCGGCGATCTTCGCCGCATTCACCGCCGCAAGCCCGATCCCGCCGCAGCCGACGATGCACACCGTCTCGCCGGGCACGATCGCGGCGGCGTTGAAGATCGCCCCCGCCCCCGTCGTGACCGCGCAACCGAGCAGCGCGGCGCGGTCCATCGGCATGTCGCGGTCGATCGCGACGCACGCATGTTCGTGGACCAGCATCATCTCCGCATAGGCCGACAGGTTCAGCATCTGCGCGATCGGGCGATCCCCCAGCATCAGCCGTGGCGCCGCGCCCTTCGGACGCTTCACGCTGGAACTGATGCACAGCGACATGCGCCCGGTGACGCAGAATTCGCAGTGGCCGCAAAAGGCCGACAGGCAGGTGACGACATGGTCGCCGACCTTCACCGTCGTCACCTCGTCCCCGACCGCCTCGACGACGCCCGCCGCTTCATGGCCCGGGATGCCCGGCAGCGGATGCGGATAGGCGCCGTCGATGAAGTGCAGGTCGCTGCGGCACACGCCGCACGCGACGGTGCGGATCAGCACCTCGTGCGCGGCGGGCTTGTCGATGGTGACGTCCTCGATGCTGAGGGGCGTCTTGGCGTCGAAGAGGACGGCGGCTTTCATTGTTTCTCCGTCGATTTAGGTCGTCGTCTGGCACTGATCGTCACCCCAGCGAAAGCTGGGGTCTCATGGGGCTGGCGGACCGGCCAACCAACGACGAGACCCCAGCTTTCGCTGGGGTGACGACAGGGAGGCAGGTGGCGTCAGCGCGTCGCGCCGACATCCCCGCTCGACACCCGACCGCTGTTGCGCGCGCCGTGCTTGCCGAATTCGTTGCGCGCGATCGAGCGGTTGTGGACCTCGTCCGGGCCGTCGGCGAAGCGCAGCGTGCGCATCGCCGCCCAGTCGTGCGCCAGGCGGAAATCGCCCGACACGCCGCCACCGCCATGCGCCTGGATGGCATCGTCGATGATCCGCAGCGCCATGTTGGGGGCCGCGACCTTGATCATCGATATTTCCAGCTGGGCCGCCTTGTTGCCCGCCTTGTCCATCATGTCCGCCGCCTTCAGGCACAGCAGGCGCGTCATCTCGATGTCGATGCGGGCGGTCGCGATGCGCTCCTCCCAGACCGAGAAGTCGGCGATCCGCTTGCCGAAGGCGACGCGCGACAACAGCCGCTTCGCCATCGCCTCGATGCCCGTCTCCGCGACGCCGATCGTGCGCATGCAATGGTGAATCCGGCCCGGCCCGAGGCGCCCCTGCGCGATCTCGAACCCGCGCCCCTCGCCGAGGAGGACGTTCTCGACGGGAACGCGGACATTCTCCAGCACGACCTCGCCGTGACCGTGGGGCGCGTGATCATACCCATAAACCGAAAGCATGCGCTTGATCGTGACGCCGGGCGTGTCCAGCGGCACGAGGACCTGCGACTGCTGGCTGTGGCGGGACTCTTCGAAACTGGTCTTGCCCATCGTGATCGCGATCTGGCAGCGCGGATCGCCGACGCCAGACGACCACCATTTGGTTCCGTTGATGACGTAATGATCGCCGTCGCGAACGATCGACGTTTCGATGTTGGTCGCGTCCGACGACGCGACCGCCGGTTCGGTCATCAGGAACGCCGACCGAATCTCGCCCGCCATCAATGGCTTCAGCCACCGCTCCTTCTGCTCGCGCGTGCCGTAGCGGTGGAGCACCTCCATGTTGCCGGTGTCGGGCGCGGAGCAGTTGAAGCATTCGCTGGCCCAGCCGACCTTGCCCATCTCCTCGGCGCACAACGCATATTCCAGGTTCGTCAGCTGCGTTCCCTCGAACACGAAGCTGTCGTCGACATGGGTCTGCCCCGAATGCGGCGGCATGAAGAAATTCCACAATCCCGCGGCCTTGGCCTTCGCCTTGACCTCCTCGATCACGGGGATCACCTTCCAGCGATCGCCCTCGTGATGCTGTTCGTCATGCTCGGCCTGGCGCGGGCGGATTTCGGTGTCGATGAACGACTTCACCCGGTCGCGGAAATATGTCTCTCGTTCGCTCAGGGTAAAATCCACCGGGTCTCTCCATGCCAGGATTCTCGTCTATCGGGGTCCGCTTAGACCGTACCGCATCTTCGGTAAAGTGTTCCGATCGACCGGATGACGGTGCGTTTCCGGGCAATCGTCGCCCTCCAAGAAAACACTGTTTCTTCTAAACGAAGCTGATACGATGGTGGCAATGGAGGGGAAAACGACGATCGAGGACGAAGCAGCCGGGACCAAGCGGTTCCGGGCCAAGCGCGATGCCATCCTGTCCGCCGCGGCGGAGGCAATCAACGAACAAAGCGCCAAGGGCATGACCTTCGCCGACGTCGCCAGGCGGGTGGGGCTGAATACCACCAGCGTCACCTATTATTTCAAGCGCAAGGAAGACCTTGCCGCCGCCGCGTTCGAATATACGCTGGATTACCTGCTGGTGATGCTCGATGCCGCGCTGGAGGAGCCGACGCCCGAAGGACGCGTCCGCCGTTATCTCGCGCTCAACATGGCGCGGCTGGCGCGGATCGAGCGCGGCGAGGAACGCCCCTTCGCGGTCCTGTCCGACCTTCGCGCGACCGAGGACCCGATCCGCAGCCGGCTGATGAGCGGCTGGCGCGAGGTCTTTCGCCGGACGCGCGCGCTGTGGGGCCCGGCGACCAGCCGTGCGCAGACCGATCTCCATGGCGCGCGCGCACACGTCCTGCTGGAAAACACCTTCTGGCTGCCGGTCTGGCTGAACCGGTACGACGTCGATCAATATGACCGGATCGAGGCACGGTTGATGGACGTGTTCGCGCGCGGCATCGCCGGCGCCGAGGCGCATTGGGCACCCATGATGCTGTCGCTCGACCACCCCGAGGCCGAGGCGGGTCGCGACGCGTTCCTGCTGGCGGCGACGCGGCTGATCAACGAACTCGGTTATCGCGGGGCCAGCGTGCAGCGGATCGCCTCCGAACTGAACGTGACGAAGGGCAGCTTCTACCACCATCTCGATGCCAAGGACGAGCTGGTCATCGCCTGCTACAAGCGCAGCTTCGACACGATCGGCACTGCGCAGACGCTGGCGGATGCGGCAGCGGGCAGCCATTGGCAGCGGCTATCCAGCACGATCGCGACGTTGCTCGACATCCAGTTCGCCGAACGCGCGCCGTTGCTGCGCACGACCGCGCTATCGGGCCTGCCACATCATGCGCGCGACGCGATGGTCGATCGGTCCAACCGGATCGCGCGACGCTATGCGGGCACGATCATGGACGGCATCGCGGAAGGGTCTTGCCGCCCGGTCGATGCGCTGATCGCCGCGCAGACGCTGATGGCGCTGCAGAATGCGGCGTTCGACATGCGCAAATGGGCGGGCACGATGCCCCGCGAACGGGCGATCGCGATGTATGCCTCCACGATCCTGTTCGGCTTCTTCGACGATCGGGCTGTTGAGGGCTGATTCATGCGCCGCCACCCCGGCGAAGGCCGGGGCCCAATTGCCAAGGCCGATGTAACGTAGGACGTCGCGCCGTCGATAGGATCTCGCAACTGGGCCCCGGCCTTCGCCGGGGTGGCAGTAGGTGTATGGGACGTGGGCGACACCGCTATCGTCCGCAATACTACGGCCCCCGAACGATCCGCCCACCCTTCATCACCAGCTTCACCGACCTGGCCGCCGCGACGTCGATCGTCGGATCGCCCTCGACCGCCACGATATCCGCCAGCATTCCGGTCTTCACTCGTCCGACGCTGTCGTCGATGCGGAAGATATGCGCGTTGCCGCTCGTCGCCGCGATCAGCACCTGTGCGGCGGGCATGCCGGCCGCCTGCATCAGCACCATCTCGCGCGCGTTGGTGCCGTGGGCGTAGACGCCGACATCACCGCCCATGCAGATCGGCACGCCGGCGGCGCGCGCCATGCGGAACGATTCGCGGTTGAGACGAACGCCGTCGGGCGCAGGCTCCTGCCCCTTCCACCCGCGATAGTGCGCGGTGGCATCCGACGCGGCGAGCGTGGTGCACAGAGCGATCCCCTTGTCGTGCATGGCGCGGAAGATCTCGGGGGTGCCGCCATAGCCATGCTCGATCGTGTCGACGCCGGCGGCAATGGCGCGGCGCATGCCCTCCGGCGTCACGCTGTGGACCGCGACGATGCGGCCGGCATCGTGCGCCGCCGCGGTCGCCGCCGCCATTTCCGCAGCGGACAGCGTCGGGCGGCTGCCTTCCCCGCCCTGATAATGGTAATCGGCGTACAGCTTGACGATATCCGCGCCGCCCGCGATCTGATCCCGGACCGCGCGGACGATATCGTCCACGCCGCTGACCTCCTGCGCACCCTGCGGCACGCGGACGCCGGGTTCGAACCCCTTGGGGCCGTACGCGCCCTGCGCGACGATCGCCCTCGTCGCGACCAGCAGACGCGGGCCCGGCACGATCCCCTTGTCGATCGCCTGTTTCAGGCCGACGTCCGCATACCCCGCCCCCTCGGTCCCCAGGTCGCGTTCGCTGGTGAAGCCCGCCATCAGCGTCGCCTGCGCCTGCACCACCGCCCGCGCGGTGCGCAGTGCCAGCGGTTCGTGGAGGACCTGATCGTCCCACGGCGTCTCGTCATAGGGGTGGAGGAACAAATGGCTGTGCCCCTCGATCATGCCGGGTATCAGCGTATCGCCGGGCAGGTCGATCGTCGTCGTGCCCGCCGGCACCGACAGCGCGGGGCCGACCGCGGCGATCCGGTCGCCCGCCACCAGCACCTGCCAGCCGACATGCGGTTTGGGGTCGGTGCCGTCGAACACCTGCGCGGGCCGGAGCAGGATCGTCTGCGCGGTCGCCGGGGTGGCAAGGCACAGGGCGGCGAGGACGATCCATTTCATGGCGGTTGCGACCTTCTTGCGGGGCGGACGGACGAGGGATAGCCTTCCCGGATGCATAAACCCAGCCGCCGCCGTGCGAAACTATCGCCCTTGTTCCCCCGCGAAAGCGGGGGCCCAGGAGCCACGAATACAGCGCTCGTGACCCTGGGCCCCCGCCTTCGCGGGGGAACGAAGCAGGCTGTGTGGCTGCCGATCCTCCTGATCGCCACGCCGGTACTTGCCGCCACGCCCGACGAGCAGGCCCGCTGGCAGGCGCATGCCGCCGCGACGACGATCACGCGCGACGATTGGGGGATTGCGCATATCGCCGGAAAATCCGACGCGGATGCGGTTTTCGGCATGACCTACACGCAGGCGGAGGACGATTTCGGGCGGATCGAGGCGAACTATCTCACCGCGCTCGGCCGCACTGCAGAGGCCGAGGGCGAGGCCGCGATCTGGCAGGACCTTCGTCAGCGGCTGTACGTCGATCCGGTCGTCCTGCAGGGGCAGTATCGCGACAGTCCGGCGTGGCTGCGAACGCTGATGGATGCGTGGGCGGACGGGCTGAACTTCTACCTGTCGACCCATCCGAAAGTCCATCCGCAGGTCCTGACGCATTTCGAACCATGGATGGCGCTGAGTTTTACCGAAGGCAGCATCGGCGGCGATATCGAGCGGATACCCCTGTCGGGCCTGCAGCAATTCTATGGCGGCCAGCCGGTGGCCGCGACCGCGGAGGAGACGGGCGCCCGCCCGCAGGAGCCCAAGGGATCGAACGGCATCGCCATCGCGCCGAAGAACACCGCGAACGGCCGCGCGCTGCTGCTCATCAATCCGCACACCAGTTTCTATTTCCGATCCGAATTGCAGGTGACGAGCGGCGAGGGACTGAACGCGTACGGCGCGGTCACCTGGGGACAGTTCTTCGTCTACCAGGGCTGGAACGAGCACACCGGGTGGATGCACACCTCGTCGGGGGTCGATAACGTCGACGAATTCGCGGAAACGATCGTCCAGCGGCGCGGCAGGCGCTTCTACCGATACGGCACCGCGCTGCGACCGCTGACGACGGCGTCGGTCACGATCGCCTATCGCAAGGCCGACGGCAGCATGGGCCAACGCCGCTTCACGACCTACGCCACGCATCACGGCCCGATCGTCGGCGCGAACGGCGGCAAGTGGACCGCGGAGGCGCTGATGTGGCGCCCCCTTCCCGCGCTGGAACAGAGCTTCCTGCGTACCAAGCAGACCGATCTCGCCTCGTATCTGAAGATCGCCGCGCTGCAGGCGAACAGTTCGAACGACACGCTGTTCGCTGATGCGAAGGGCGAGATCGCGTATCTCCACCCGCAATTCGTGCCCATCCGCGACGACCGGTTCGACTATACCCGCCCGGTCGACGGCGCCGATCCCGCGACCGACTGGAAGGGCCTGCACCCGCTTGCCTCCCTGCCGCAGGCGATCGATCCCAAGGTCGGCTGGGCGTTCAACACGAACAACGATCCGTGGGGCGCAGCCGGCCCCGACAGCCCGCGCAAGGCGGATTTCCCGCGATACATGGACCAGGCGGGCGAGAACGAGCGCGCCGTGCATGCGACGATGCTGCTGACCGGCAAGCACGACTTCACGCACGAGGGGCTGCGCAAGGCAGCGTTCGACAGCTACCTGCCCGCGTTCGGCCGATTGCTGCCGATGCTGACCGCCGCCTATGATGCGCTGCCGGCGGGCGATACACGACGCCGGCAGCTAGCCGCACCGATCGGGCTGCTCCGTCGCTGGGACGATCGGTGGAGCGCCGGTTCGACCGAGACGTCGCTCGCGGTTTATTGGGGCGATGCGCTGTGGACCGAGGTCGGCGCGTTCGCGAAGGCCGAGCGGATCAACGTGCCCGACTATATCGCCATGCGCGTGTCACCCGACGCGAAGCTCGCCGCCCTCGCCCAGGCAATGGATCGGCTGACGCGCGACTTCGGACGCTGGCAGGTGCCATGGGGCGAGATCAACCGGTTCCAGCGGCTCGACGACCGCATCGCGCCGCATTTCGACGACGCCGCGCCAAGCCTGCCGGTGCCCTTCACCTCGGCGCAATGGGGATCGCTCGCCTCGTTCGGCGCGCACCCCTATGCCAACACGAAGAAATATTACGGCACCAGCGGCAACAGCTTCGTCGCGATCGTGGAGTTCGGCCCGCGCGTCGAGGCATGGGCCGTCACCGCGGGCGGCGAGAGCGGCGACCCGGCGTCGCCCCATTTCGCCGACCAGGCGCTACGCTACACCAAAGGCGACCTGCGCCCGGTCTATTTCTGGCTCGACGAACTGGCGGGCCATGTCGAGCGGCGGTATCGGCCGGGGGAGTAGTTCATTTTCCTGTCGCTGGGGCAAGCACCACCCCGGCGAAGGCCGGGGCCCAGCTGCAACGTCCCATCGATGGCATGTGGAACTCGCCGCGAGCATCCCGAACCTGGGCCCCGGCCTCCGCCGGGGTGGGGGTTGTGGATGCCGCCCGTTCCCCCGCGAAGGCGGGGGCCCAGGGGCCGCGAGCGACCTCCCTCATAAGCCTGGGGCCCCGCCTTCGCGGGGGAACAAGCGGCATCAAAACCACGCGATGATCGCCAGCACCGCGCCGACCGCGGCGGACGCACCGGCACCCACGAACAGCCAGCGTCGACGGGTCAGCGCGCTGATCGACGCCAGCGCGATGGCGATCTGGATGAAGGTCATGGCGATCGCCAGCCGGGTGTGCGGCGACAAGGCGTGCCGCGACTCCGCGTCCGCCTCTTCCGACCGGTGGTCATAGTCCTGCGCCTCGGTTTGCAGCTTGGCGGCGCGGTCGCGGTGTTTCGCGACGTCGCCGGCCGATGTTCCCGCCCCCGGTGCGATCGCCGCGACGGTCTCGGCCAGATGCCGCTTGATATCCTCCGCCTGATAATACGCCCATTTGTCCGACGCGCGCGCCTTCATCAGCACCGCCTCGTTCTTGTAGTAGAGCGCGTCGTTCTGCGTATGCCCGCCCAGGAAGCTGACGATCGCGCCCAGCGTCGCCAGCACCGCGGAGAACAGCGCGATCTTCTGGCTCAGCGGCTCGCGGTGATGCGCGCCCTCCTCGATCGCTTCCTCATGGGCGCCGCGCATCTCATAGTCTTCTTCGGGCATCGCGTCCTCGTCGTGGTTCAGTTGGCCGGATCGCCGCGCCGCGCCTCGTGCCAGGCGATGGCCTTCCGAAGCACGCGCGACAATTGCTCGATCGAATAGGGTTTGTGCAGCAGTTCGAACCCGTGCGCGCCGCTCTGCGCGAGCACGTCGCTATAGCCGCTGGTCAGGACCACGGGCACATCGGGGTAGAGCCGCCGGATTTCCGCACCGAGCTCGAGCCCCGTCATCCCCGGCATCACGACATCGCTGAACACGATGTGGAACCGTTCGCACCCGCGCGCCAGTTCGGCGAGTGCCGCCGTCGCATCGAGCGCGAGCACGCTGTCATAGCCCAGTTCGCGAAGCGCTTGCGTCGCGAAGGAGCCGACCTGTTCATTGTCCTCTACGACCAGCACGCACGCACCCTCGCCCGACAAATTCGGCGGTATCTCCGCGTCCGGCGCCAGTTCGTCCTGCGCCGGATAGGCGCGCGGCAGGTACAGCGTGAAGGTCGTCCCGTCGCCCACCACGCTCTCGACGCGGATGTCGCCGCCCGATTGCTTGGCGAACCCGATGACCTGCGACAGGCCGAGGCCGGTGCCTTCGCCGACCCCCTTGGTGGTGAAGAACGGTTCAAAGATCCGGCCGATATCGGCGGCGGCGATCCCCTCTCCGGTGTCGCTGATCCGCACCGCGACGAAATCGCCCGTCACCGGCTCGTGCGACCGGATCGCAGGGATGCCCGGAACGGGGCCGGTCGTGATCGTCAACCGACCGCCCCGCGGCATCGCATCGCGGGCGTTCGCGGCGATATTGACGATCGCGGTGTCGAACTGGCTGCGATCGGCGACGATGAAATACCGGTCGGCGGGCAGGTCCATCGCCAGCGTGACGCGCGATCCGGCCAGCGTCGTCACGATGTCGGCCAGTTCGCGCAGGCTCGCGCCGGCATCGAACAGCACCGGCCGCAACGCCTGTCGCCGGGCGAAGGCGAGCAACTGCCCGGTCAGCGTCGCCGCCCGTTCCGCGGTCGTGCCGATCGCCTCGATATAGCGACGGCGCTTCTCGTCGGTCACGCCGTCGCGGCGGAGCAGATCGACCGACCCCTTGATGACGGTCAGCAAATTGTTGAAATCATGCGCGACGCCGCCGGTGAGCTGCCCGACCGCCTCCAGCTTCTGCGACTGGCGCAATTGCTCCTCGGTTTCCTGCTGCTGGCGCGTGCGCTCCTCGACGCGCGTCTCCAGCGTGTGGGTCAGCGCCCGCAGCGCATCCTCGCTGGCGCGAAGTTCCTTCTCGACCCGATATTGTTCGCTGATATCGACATTGTTGCCGATCCACCGCCGGACGATTCCGCCCGCATCGCGCAGCGGGACGACCCTGGTCAGGAACGGTCGAAACACCCCGTCGGCGCCGCGCAGCGGAAAGACCATATCGAACGGCTCGCCCCTGACGATCGAGTCCGTCCATGCCGCCATCACCGATGGCAGGATGTCGGGATCGTGGACCGATTGCCATCCACAGCCCTCCATGTCCTCGGCGGTGGTGCCGCAGTACAGATGCCAGCGCTGGTTGTACCAGACGATGTACCCATCCGCGTCCGCGATCCAGCAGAGCGTCGGCAGATTGTCGGCAAGCCGCTGATATTCCGCCTGGTCGAACCCCGTGTCGGACAAGGGTGCCAGGTCATCGACCGATGTCGCGGGCGTTCGCCAATAATGATCGCCGAAGCCGACGCTATCGCTCTTCTGCTCCAACGCCCTGTCCACCTGTCGCCGTCGATCTCGCTGACCGCCGCTTTAGAGCGTTTCGCCGGTCTGCGCCACGTCCGACGCGCCACGGCTTGCAACCACTTGGTACTTGGTGCGTATCCCGGTGCGACGGCGGGAGATGGCGACATGGATTTCACGATCAACGGACAGGCCGTGGCGGTGGCGGTCGATATCCGCACCTCGCTCCTCGACCTGTTGCGCGACCATCTCGGGCTGACCGGGTCGAAGAAGGGCTGCAACCAGGGCGCGTGCGGTGCGTGCACCGTGCTGGTGGATGGCGAGCGGATCAATTCCTGCCTCGCGCTGGCCGTCCAGTATCAGGGCCGATCGATCACGACGGTCGAGGGGCTGGCGAGCGGCGGCGGGCTTCACCCGCTGCAACGCGCCTTCATCGAGCACGACGGGTTCCAGTGCGGCTACTGCACCCCCGGCCAGCTATGCTCCGCCGTCGCGATGGCGGGTGAAGCCGAGCGCGGCATCCCTAGCGTCGTTACCGCCGATCTGGCTGCGACGACCGTCACGCTGGACCATGACGAACTGCGCGAACGGATGAGTGGCAATCTGTGCCGCTGCGGCGCCTATAACGGCATCATCGACGCGATCGCCGAAACCTATGCGGCTGCCCCCGCCAAGCAGGAGGCCGCATGACCCCGTTCACCTATACGAAGGCCGCGAGCGTCCCCGATGCGCTGCGGCTCGCGAGCGACGATGCCGACACCCGCTATCTTGGCGGCGGCACGAACCTGATCGATCTGATGCGCGAAGGCATCGAGGAGCCCGCGACGATCGTCGATGTCACCGGCCTGTCGGACGCGATCACGATCGACGGCGACGGTGGCCTGACGATCGGTGCGGCGACGAAGAACACCGCGCTGGCCGCGAACCTGACGGTGCGCGAGCGATACCCGCTGCTGTCGCGCGCGATCCTGGCCGGCGCGTCGGGGCAGATCCGCAACATGGCGACGGTGGGCGGCAACGTCCTGCAACGCACCCGCTGCACCTATTTCTACGACGATGCCGCCCGGTGCAACAAGCGGTCACCGGGTGCCGGCTGCGACGCCGTGGGCGGCTTCAACCGCATTCACGCGGTGCTGGGCGCATCCCCCGCCTGCGTCGCGACCCACCCATCCGACATGTGCGTCGCGCTGGTCGCGCTGGATGCGATCGTCCATCTCGACGGCCCCGACGGCACGCGCACGGTGCCGCTCGTCGATCTCCATCGCCTGCCCGGCGATACGCCCGAGGTCGAGACGGTGCTTCGGCCCCATGAACTCATCACCGCGGTTTCGATCCCGGCGATGTCGTTCGGCGCGCGATCGACCTATCGCAAGATTCGCGACCGGGCGAGCTACGCCTTCGCGCTGGTATCCGTCGCGGCGGCCATCGACATCGACGCGGGCGTGATCCGCGACGTCCGCCTGGCGCTTGGCGGTGTCGCCGCAAAGCCGTGGCGCGCATCGATCGCGGAGGACATGTTGCGCGGACGGCCCCCCACCGAGGCTAACTTCATGGCGGCGGCAGCGGCTGCACTCGCCGGGGCGAAGGGCCTTCGCGACAACGCGTTCAAGATCGAACTGGCGAAACGAACCATCGTCGCCGCGCTGGGCGAACTCGCGGGAGCAGGCGCATGAGCATCGTCGATACGGTCAAGAACGCCGCGCAGGGCGCGGTGCAGGGCGCGATGGAAAAGCTCGTGCCGCTGGCACCCGACAGCTGGATCCCGGGCGGTGTGCCCGACCCGCTGATCGCCCGGAAACATGGCCTGATCGGCACGCAGGTGTCGCGACTGGACGGGCCGCTGAAGGTGCAGGGCGGCGCGCGGTTCGCGGCGGAGGTGCGGCTGGAGAACATGGCCTATGCCGCGCTCGCCTACAGCACGATCCCGCGCGGGCGCATCGCCGCGCTCGACACGGCCGCCGCCGAGGCAGCGCCGGGTGTCGTGCTGGTGATGACGCACGACAATGCGCCGCGGATGAATGCCCCTGCGCCGTTCGGGTCGTCGCTGACCGCGGTCGGTCCCAGCGACCTGTCGATCATGCAGGATGACCGCATCCACTGGAACGGCCAGCCGATCGCGCTGGTCCTCGGCGAAACGCAGGAACAGGCCGACCATGCGGCTTCGCTGATCGTCGCCGACTATAGTGCCGAGCCATCGACCTCCTCGTTCGCCGACGCCAAGGCGGCAGGCCGGAAGCCCGGAGCGTTCATGGGACAGCCGCTGCTGAACGAGATCGGCGATGCCGAGGGCAAGCTGGCCGCCGCGCCGTTCCGCGTGGACCAGGTCTACCGAACGCCGCGGCACAACCACAACGCGATCGAACCGCATGCGGCGACGATCGCGTGGGATGGCGATTCCCTGATGATCCACGACGCGAGCCAGATGGTCACCGCGACCGCCGCGACCATCGCCGGCGTGTTCGACATCAAGCCGGAGCAGGTGCGGATCACCTCGCCCTATGTCGGCGGCGGTTTCGGCGGCAAGGGGTTGTGGGACCACCAGATACTGGGCGCCGCCGCGGCAAGGCTCGCTGGCCGGCCGGTGCGCATCGCCCTGTCGCGCGAAGGCGTGTACCGGATCGTCGGCGGGCGGACGCTGACCGAGCAACGTGTCGCCATCGGCGCGCAGGCGGACGGTCATTTCGACGCGATCATCCACACGGGCACGGTGGCGATGTCGCCGCACAACAATATGCCCGAACCCTTCATCGTCGGCACGAAGGGCGCATACGCATCGGACAGCTTCAAGCTGTCGGTGGAAACGGTCGAGATGAACATGCTCGCCAACACCTTCATGCGCGCGCCCGGCGAATCGGTCGGGACCTTCGCGCTGGAATCGGCGATCGACGAGCTGGCGGAAACGCTCGGGATCGATCCCGTCGAACTGCGCATCCGCAACGAGCCGACGGCGGATCCCATCTCCGGCCGCCCCTTCTCGTCGCGCCACATCGTCGAGGCGTGGCGCGCGGGTGCCGATCGGTTCGGCTGGGACAAGCGACAGACGGTGCCGGGCATGCGGCGCGAGGGCGAGTGGCTGGTCGGCATGGGCTGCGCGACGGGCACCTATCCCTATTACCGGATGCCGGGCGCGGCGGCCCGGATCACCATCGATCGCGACGGTCCCGACGGGATCAAGGCCCTGGTCGAGGTCGCCGCGCACGAAATGGGCATGGGCACGTCGACGACGACCGCGATCGTTTCGGCGGAACGGCTGGGCCTGCCGATGGAATCGGTCGAGGTCCGCTACGGCGACACGATCATCCCCGGCGCGATCATGGCGGGCGGATCGCAACAGACCGCCGCGATCGGCGCGGCGGTGATCGCGGCGCACAATGCGCTGGTCGCGGAATTGCTGAAGCTGGCGGGGAATGACTCGCCATTGGCGGGATCGTCGCCCGACGAGGTCGGCAGCGTGGATGGCGGCTTGGCGAGGCTGGACGATCCGACGCGTCACGAAAGCTACGCCTCGATCCTGGCACGAGCGCAGCGCGACAGCGTGACGGTGGCCGAACAGGCGAGCCAGCCGCTCGAGTTGATGCATTGGTCGATGCATTCGCACAGCGCGATCTTCTGCGAGATGCGGGTCAACACCGTCACCGGCGAGCCGCGCGTTGGGCGAATCCTAGGCTCGTTCGATTGCGGCCGGATTCTCAACGCGAAAACGGCGCGCAGCCAGTTTCGCGGCGGCATCATCATGGGCCTGGGCATGGCCCTGATGGAGGAAACGCAGTTCGACGAACGCAATGGCCGGATCATGAACCCCAGCCTGGCCGAATATCATATCCCCGTGCACATGGATGTGCCCGAGATCGACGTGATCTGGACCGACATCGCCGATCCGCACACGCCGATGGGCGCGCGCGGCATCGGCGAGATCGGGATCACGGGGGTCGCCGCCGCGGTCGCGAACGCCATCTACAACGCCACCGGCAAGCGCGTACGCGACCTGCCGATCACGCTGGACAAGCTGTTGTAACGCCATCGACGGTCGCATGAACCTTCCCTATTGATCCCGCCGTTCGGTCGCGCGGTAGGCGCCGCCGGGAAACGGGGAAGTCGTGCATGGTCGGTTTGCGGTTCGCGTCGGTAAGCTGGTCCGCCATCGCCCTCGTTCTGGCGGCAAATCCGGCGGTCGCGCAGATCGCACCGACCGGGGTCGCACCCGTCGTCGTCACAGCCGCCGCGAGCTGGGCGACGATCGGCAGCGACGTTCCGCTTGATCCCGCTTGGCGTACCGGGACGCTGGCCAACGGCCTGCGTTATGCGGTGCGCCGCGGCAAGCAGCCGCCGGGGACGATCTCCGTGCGCATCCGCATGGATGTCGGCGCGCTGATGGAGAAGGACGACCAGCAGGGCTGGTCGCATCTTGTCGAGCACATGGTCTTTCGCGGCACCGCACATTATCCCGACGGCGAGGGCGTCCGCGTCTGGCAGCGGCTGGGGGCAAGCTTCGGCAGCGATACCAATGCCTTCACCGCGCTTCGTTCCACCACCTATGCGCTCGATCTGCCGCGCGCGGATGCCGCGTCGTACAACCAGGCGCTGTCCGTACTGTCGGAAATGCTGGCCAGCGCGACGATCGACCCGAAACTGCTCACGACCGAGCGGACCGTCGTCATCGCGGAGCGCGCGCTGCGCATCCCGCCCGTCGCCCGCAAGATCCGCGACGTGACCCAGCCGCTGCTGTTCGCGGGCACCAAGGCGTCGAAGCGCGATATCGCCGGCAGCGACGAGACGCTGAACGGGGCGACCGCGGCGACGCTGCGGGCCTATTACAAGCAGTGGTATCGGCCGTCGCGCGCCGTCGTGGTCGTGGTGGGCGACGCCGACCCCGCGTTGATGGAACAGGGCGTCCGCACCGCGTTCGGCAGGTGGACCCCGGAAGGACCGGAGCCCGCCCAGCCCGATTTCGGCAGCCCCCGGGCGCCCGCCAGTCCGGTCGCCACGGTCAGCGATCCGCAGATCCCCGCGCAGACGGTCCTCGCCTTCGTCACCCCGCACGACGACAGCGTCTATACCACCGCGCGTCAGCAGCACGACTTCATCGACGCGGTCGCGACGGGCATCCTGCGCCGTCGGCTGGACACCGTGGCGCAGCGCGGCGAAGCGATCATCCTCGCGACCGTGGGCGACAGCCGCCAGCCGCATGTCGAAGACGAGATCGTCGTCGCCGTCACGCCCAAGCCCGACCAATGGTCGCAGGCGCTTGACGCGACCTACCGCGTGCTGAACGGTGCGCTCGCCACCCCGCCATCGCAGGCGGAAGTGAACGAACAGGCCGCGAAGATCGCCGAAGGACTGTTGTCGTCGGTCAGCGGCGACCCGACGCGGACCGCCGCCACGATCGCCAACGGGTTCGTCGCCAACGTCGACAACCACGCGGTCGCCGCCGCGCCCGCTTATTACAGCAACCTGTTCGCGATCCAGCGCCCGACGATCACGCCCGCCGTGGTGCAGGCGGCGATGAAGCGCCTGCTGGCCCCCGAACCGCGACTGCTGGTCGCATCCGGCACGCCCGTCCCGGTGGCCGCCGCCGCCAAGGCGCTGGCCGGCAGCCGGGCGATCGCGGCCGAGGTCGGGGTGGCGGTGCGCGACGTGTCGATGTCCCAACTCGTGCTGGCCGGGCAGCCCGCCACCGTCACCGGGTCGGACAGGATCGCCGATCTGGGGATCGAGCGCGTGCACCTGTCGAACGGCGTCGAGATCGACCTGAAGCAGACCGCATTCGAGAAGAATCGCATCCGCGTGCAGGTGCTGTTCGGTCACGGCCTGCTCGGCGAGACGAGCGCGAGCGCCACGACGTTGTGGAGTTCGCCGGCGGTGACCGCCGGGGGCCTCGGCCCCTTCTCGATCGACGAGCTGGAACGGCTCGGCGCGGGGCGCGAGCTATTCTTCGGTTTCGGCGTCGGCACCGACCGGTTCCTGTTCAGCGGCGCTAGCGGGCGGCGCGACCTGGAATCGATGATGAAGTTGATGACCGGCGAATTGACCCAGCCACGGTTCCGCGCCGCGCCGCTCGCCCGCCTGCGCGACGCGGTCGGGGTCGGCTATCAAAGCTATTTCAGCCAGCCCGTCTCCGTGTTCCAGCGGTTCGGCGCGCCCTATCTGCACGGCGGCGATACCCGCTTCGCCGCGCTGCCGCCGCTATCGACCGTCGAGGGGCTGGCGCTGCCCGAGTTCGAACGCTTCTGGACCAAGCGACTGTCCAGCGGGCCCGTCCGTGTCCTCGTCGTGGGCGATTTCGATCGCGATGCGACGATCGGCGCGATCACGCGGACGTTGGGGACGCTGGCGCCGCGAACCGACGATCGCCTGCCACTGGCATCCATCGACGTGAAGGCCACCGCCCCCGCCAACGCCCCCATCCAGCTGCATCACGAGGGCGATCCCCTGCAGGCCGTCGTCGCCCGTGCATATCCGACGATCGGATCGCTGGACGACGTCGCCACGTCGACCGCGCTGGATATCGCCGCACGGCTGGTGGAAACGCGGATGATCGAGCAATTCCGCGAACAGCAGGGCGGCACCTATTCGCCCTTCGCCAGCCATCCCCAGTCCACCGTCATGCCGCATTACGGCGTCTTCCTGGCGGGCGCGCAGCTGCAGACCGGGCGGATCGCCGATTTCGGCCGTGCGCTGAGCGGGATCATCGCCGATCTGGGCACGCACGGTCCCACCGCCGATGCGCTGGCCCGCGCCCGGACCGTGGAATCGAGCGCCGCCGAACGCGCCCAGAGCGACAACGGCTATTGGATGAACGTCCTGTCCGGCGATCTCGGCGATCCGCGCTACACGGCCTATGCAAAGGCGGCCGTGACGCGCTGGGCAGACGTCACGCCCGACGCGGTGAAGGCCGCCGTCGCGCGCTATCTGCGCCCCGATCGCGGATTCGGGATCGAGGTGCTGCCCGTCGCGGCGACCGCGCCCAAGCCATCCGGCATCAAATGATCCTCGGGCGCGGTCAGGTGGCCCCGGCCTCGCGCGCGATCAGCGCCGTCTTGCGGTCGATGCCCCAGCGATAGCCCGACGGATCGCCGTCGCGCCGCACGATCCGGTGGCACGGGATCGCCACCGCATGCGCGTTCGCCGCACAGGCCCCGGCCACCGCGCGCACCGACCGGGGATCGCCGATCGCGCACGCGATGTCGCCATAGCTCGCGGTCGCCCCCGCCGGCACGGCGGCCAGCGCCTGCCACACCCGCTGCTGGAACGCCGTCCCGCGGATATCGAGCGGCAGGTCCAGCCCCAGGCCGGGCGCCTCGACCAGTGCGACGACCCGCGCCACGGTCGCCTCATAGCCCGCATCCGCGCCCACCAGCGTCGCCGCGGGAAACCGGTCCTGCAGATCGCGCAGCAGCGCGTCGGGATCGTCGCCGAACAGGATCGCCACCACGCCCGCCTCGCTGGAGGCGACCGCGATGTTGCCCAGCGAACAGGTCCCGACGGCGAACCGCAACGTCTCGGCCACGCCGCCACGCCGGTAGCGGGCGGGCGCCATGCCCAGCATCGCGGCGGATCGATCGTAGAACCGGCTGCTCGATCCGAACCCGGAATCGTAGATCGCGGCCGTGACGGTGTCCGCGCCGGGCAGCCCGTCGCGGATCCGTCGGGCGCGGTGTGCGGCGGCGTAGCGCTTCGGCGTCAGCCCGGTGGCCGCCTTGAACAGGCGATGGAAATGGCCCGGACTATAGCCCGCGATCGCCGCGAGCGTCGCGAGATCGGGCGCTTCCTCCGCACCCTCGATCGCCCGACACGCGGCCAGGATCGCATCGCCGTGCCGCGGCCCGGTATCGTCCGGCCGACACCGCAGGCATGCCCGCGCCCCGGTGGCCCGTGCCGCCGCGATGCTGTCGTGGATCGTGACGTTTGCCGGATTCGCCGTCCGCGACGCACTGGACGGACGGCAATAGACGCCCGTCGTCGCGACGGAATACCAGAAGACCCCGTCCACCGCGGGATCGCGGGCGACGATGCGTGACCAGCGCGGATCCTGTTCGGTCGAGCGAGAAAGGTCGGCCAATGCCATTGCGATTGCTCCTATGCCATCGATCCCCCGTCCGTGGCAGTAGGGCACGCGCCCTGCATCCCGGTCCTTGCGATCGAATTCCCCCGTTTTTCCCGAACACGGTGAATGATGGTCAATCACCCTATTTTGCAATGGGTTGTACTCGATATCGCGAACGGAGTCGCGGCAGGTCGTAGCGCGCCGTCGTCGGATTGCAGGTCGAATTCTGAGTGTTGGCTGCCGAACGTCGGGCAGGGCCTGACCGCACGCACCCCCTGTTCGGATTGCGGCCGATGCGGCATCGGTCGTCGATGCAAGACGTGACCAAAGCCGCCCTGCCCGCCAAGCCACTTGCCGGCCTGCGCGTGCTCGAACTCGCCCGTATCCTCGCCGGCCCCTGGGCGGGGCAGCTGCTCGCCGACCTGGGCGCCGACGTCATCAAGGTGGAAAGGCCGGGCGAGGGCGACGATACGCGCCACTGGGGCCCACCCTTCCTGACCGCAGCCGACGGCACCGATCTGGATGCCGCCTATTTCCACGCCTGCAACCGCGGCAAGCGATCGGTCGCGATCGATATCGCCACGCCCGAGGGGCAGGCGCGCGTCGCCGCGCTGGCGGCCGGGGCGGATGTCGTCATCGAGAATTTCAAGGTCGGTGGCCTGGCGCGCTACCGCCTGGACGCCGCGACGCTGCGCGCGCGACATCCGCGACTGGTCTATTGCTCGATCACCGGGTTCGGGCAGAGCGGTCCCTACGCGCCCCGCGCCGGCTACGACTTCATCGTTCAGGGCATGGGCGGGATCATGTCGATCACGGGCGAGCCCGACGGCCCGCCGCAAAAGTGCGGCGTCGCGACCGCGGACCGGACC
>CAMQQG010000228.1:0-24399 GCA_947034895.1 Rhytidiadelphus loreus | reverse complement strand
TAACGCTTCCGGTTGAAGGTCGCGTCCTTCAGGAAGAGAAATGACGTGCAGGAGTTCACGATGCTGTCAGCGTTCGCGCCAAGGTCATCGGCAGACTGGCCGATCATGGTCACGCCGCCAAGATTCTTGCGGACGGTCTTGATGGAAGCCAACGCACCGTCCAAGAGCTGCTTGTTCTTCATCGAAGAGAAGATCTCTTCGATGAGAATGTGCTTGGGAACTCCGAGATTGGCGGGGCTATAAAGAACGTCGTTGATCCGGCGTAGCAACCAAACCATCAACGGCTCGATCAGGTCGGCGTACTGCTCGTTGTTCACTCCCTGGAAGTCGAAGCATTGCAGCCGCGACAGTGAGAGGCTGTCTTCCACGTTGTCGAAGACGGCGTTGTAGATGCCCTTGCCAACCCACTTCGACAGATAGCGGTCGAGCTTCTTCGGAAGGAAGAGGTTCGAGAGCCGGCGATTCGCGGCGTCAAGCAGGTACATATCCTGCACGGCCTTATGGATCACGTCGTCGTCTTCCGGCTCCAGCTCCGCGCCGCCATTGGTAAGTAGCAATTTCACGAACGAGTACAGAAACTTGATGTTGCTCTCGGTCGGTTCCAGCGCGAACGGGTTTACCCGTGGGCCGTCTTTACCGACGCGGTCAACCCGTCCGCCATACAGCTCGACAACACTCTCATAGCTGCCGCCGATGTCGAAGATGTAGGTAAATCCGCCGTACTTTTGCTCAAGCGCAATCAGGTTGTTCCCGTGTACGGACTTGCCAGTGCCGGTCGGCCCGATGATGAGCATGACCCTCACGCCGTCCACATACACGTCCTGAAAGAACGGCGTCCGTGTACGTGTCTCGAAGATGTTGAGGTATTCGGAATCGAGGTCCTCCGAATGAGGATGTCCGATGTGTGGAGCGAACACAGAGGAGAGACGGGCGTGATGGTCCTCGGCCAGCCATAGCGGGAAGACATTGAATTTGTGATTGCCGGGGAACATGGCATAGAAGGCGGAGAGATTGCCAAGTGTCTCCTCCATCACCTGCGCCCGCGCATCAACGAACACCCGATGCACAGTGGGAACGATGTCTCGAAGCTGCTCCGCACTGCGGGCAGCCAAGAGCAAGCGAAAGGAAAACTCGCCCTGCGCCTTCTTATCGAGCGAACGAATAACTTCGCTGAGGTCATCGACATTGTTGTTGGCAGCCTTGGCTCCAGCTCCCGTGTCGAGCGAGGCGCTGTCCCGACCGCTCATTACGCGGGTCAAGACACCTACCTTGAAGAAGGAGATGAACTTCTCCTGGGCGTCGATCTCGCTACGCGCCGCGGACGTGGACTTCACCCGCCATGTCGAGCACAGGACGCTATCGCAGTCCAGAGTCAGCAGGCCGGAGAATAGGCAGGGACGCGACGCCTCTGGTGTGGTCTTCAGAGAGAACATCTGAACGTGCCGCTTGCCGATCTGAACATGATCGCTATGCCATGCCACCGGACTGTTGACGATCTGGCGGTCAACACCGGTGTCAGCGCGGAGTTGGTCGCGGCCTGCCCACTCTTCAAGATTGAAGAGATAGCTGAAGAACTGGAACGCTTCCGCCTTACCCAACAGCCTCAAGCCGAGCGAGCTGCCGAGGTGTCCTTCCAGCAACGTCGCAGTTTTCTCAAGGTCAGACAGCATCCGCGACGTATCGACAGCGTTCTCCTGCGGCTTCCGCTCGAAGGCTTTGGCCTTCGACGGCTCCAGCGTCAGGCACCAATGGAGGTCGATACGACGGAAAGCCGCTGTCTTATCAAGATGGCTGAGCCGGTCGCTGGCGAACGTCTCAGTCACCTCGTCCGCATACTTCTTCTGCCGGGGAAGATCGAACCCGGACATCACGCGCGTGTACTGGTAGAGGCACGATCCCTCCGGCAGTCCACGCAACGCACCTTCGACCTGCCGAACGCGGGCCTCAAGCTCGAGGTCGGTCAGCGCCTCCTCGTCCAAGCCTGTAAGAGAAAAGAGGCACCCGTAGCCGCCGCCCTTCAAGGCGAAGACGCTCGGCCCCACGAAGCGGGAGATCGGCACGATGCTGCAGGCCGCTCCCGCCTTCGCAAACCACGGTGTATGTTTTTGTTGTTCAGTGTTTGCGCGGGTCATAGTAGCTCTTCTGGCCGAGGCTCAGGCCCCAGAGTTGAAACATCTTTGGGTGTTTGCGGACGATCAGCCAAGCGCCGCCCGCGAGTGTTGGAAAACTAAGGATTGCCAGCATTCGGAACCCGACGAGGAAAACCGTCACGCAGACAAACACGATGGCCATCCATGCCGAGAGGTCAAGCCCTAGCTTGGCTCTCGGCCTGTTCAATGCCTGATTGATCGGTAACGGTTCTCCCCGTTTGGTCATGTGCATGGCAGCTCCTTACATCGACTGCCCGGTGAGAGACCCAATCCAACCGGCACCCCATCCGAGAACGCCAGCGCCGAAGAGAGCACCAAACAGGCCCGGAATGGCGTCCTGGAAGCGCCCGCTCATCATCCGAATCCCGGCGAAGATCAGACCGCCGAAGCAGATGACAGCGCCAGCATAGATAGCGAACGTCTTGAATGTCCCCATGAGCGTCTGAGCGCCGGAGAAGTCCATCGTTCCTTGGGCATGGGCAACGCTCGCGAATGTGAGCGCAAAGAGGGCGGGAGCCATCACGCGGAATGCGTGGGCGAGTCTGTTCTTGAGGTTGTTAGTACGCCGGGTGGCGAACTGCGAAGAGGTCTGGTTGACGTTTGGACGGCTTACATCTCGGTTCCTGCGAATCATCGGCATCTCCAACGACTGGGTTGCAGTCGTGATATGCCGTGACTTTAGGCTGTCAAAAACCTAGCGTCCAATACTCATTTTCGATTGCCCTATCGGTCAGATTGATGGACTCGAAGCAGTCGACTACTCGCGCATCAACTCGCTTTAGCTCGAACTTTTTGCTGATCGAACTTGACTGACTGAGCGGTCTTTTTCATGGGCCTCTGCTGGTCTTCTCGCTTTGAACAGCGCTGGGCGATCCGATACGCGAGTACCGGAATTGCTGGGCGCTGCTGGTCCGCGTGTGAGACTACAGCGGTGGTGATTTTTAGCGACAACCCCTCGATTGGACGCATAGTGAGCTCGGGGTCAAGAGGAGCGTGCTCCCGAATCAGGCCAAGGCATCCGCGCGTTTTTACGATGTATTGCATTTCCGAGGGTGCCGAGTACGTTTCCGTGGGTTTGAGTCGAACTCCAGCCCTCCGGAATCGAGCAAGTAGCCTGTCGTAGAAGATGGGGTGATAGTCGCGATGAAACATGACTTGCAGGCGTTCTGAAAGCTGCGCTTTTGGAATCGCTTCCAACTTCGCTAAGGGATCATCGCGGCGAAGGCATATCAGCAACTTGTCCTCACAGACGCGCTGCATAAACAGGTCAGATTCACCTATCGGAAGAGTCACAATCGCGGCTTCCAATCGCCCGTCTTCGAGCATCTGCATCAGATGCCCTGTGCAATCGCTGGAGGCCTGCACCTTTCCTCCAGGAACGATCTCCGTATAGCCGGCGATTGCTTCATCCACGAGTTCATGCCGAGCAAATTGCGAAAAGCCGAATCGCAAAGGCCATTCGTTTAGCCTTCTGGCAGTGTTGTGCTTCGCGTGCTCAAGCATGTGGATCATCTGGCGCGCCACCACTTGAAAATGACGGCCGGCCTCCGTCATTGGCGTTCCTGTGGGCAATCGCTGGAAGAGAGGTTCTCCAACCCATGACTCCAGTTGCTTAATTTGAAGGCTCAAATTGCTCTGCGCCATTCCCAGGCGGTCAGCGGCTTTGCCGAAGTTGCATGTTTCGGCAGCGGCAATGAACGAAACGAAGTGACGAAACTCGGGACCCTCGATCATGATGCACCAACCTTCTTGCTCTACTCGGCGGGCCGTAGCGTGCGCGGTCAGCTGATGCGTATGGGAGTTTGGTTGCTTCCAAGCCCATTCTGGTTGCCAACTTAGGTTCCTCCGCAAAATAACCAAGCAACCTATTCAGAAATGTGGAAAGAGTATGGAGCTTTTTTCCATCAGCCCCATAGATGGGGCAATCAAAAATGAGTATTGGACGCCAAGCCCTTCAAGGCCGACTCTTGAACCAAGCTGTCTGAACGCGAACACCCGACGCCTCAGAACCGTCGCACTGGAGCACATCGAATGAACCAAATCAACGTCACAGAAAGAAAGCGCCCCGGCAAGGTCACGCTTTCCCCCGAAGAAAAACTACTCGTCGGTAGAGAAGAAGCCGCTGAGATGCTTTCGATTAGCCGGCGAGCCATAGACTACCTTCTATCTCAGAAGCAGCTCACATTCCGTCGCATCGGTTCTAGGGTTCTGATCCCGGTGTCTGATCTGAAGCGCTTCTCCCGCGCCGACCATCCTCAGCGGCTAGCCGGATAAGCCTACTATTTTAGGCACATTGAACTAATTGCAGATAAAGCTTATTATTTTAGGCATGTTGACGATTGGCCAAATCGGACAGAATGTCTCCACAGCCCGAACCTCCGCAGGTCTAAGGCAGACCGACCTGGCGGCCAACGCGGGACTGAGCCGTGCCACCATCGACGCTTTGGAAAACGGGAGAGCGGGCGATATCGGCGTCTCCAAGCTATCGCGGGTCTTGGCTGCTCTCGGTTTGGAGCTGGCAATTCGCCCCATTACAAACGAACGGCCCACACTGGACGAACTGATGAAGGAGGACGCCGATGATTAAGGTTTGGGCAGACAGTCACGCCTCGGGAGTCCTTGATCGCTTCGAGCCTCGCGGCTCCACATTCTCCTACGACCGCGCAGTCGATCCATCCCTGGCAATCTCGCTCACCATGCCGCCGCGAACCGCCTCCTGGAATACCTCAGTTGGGCTCGCGCCCATCTTCGAGATGAACCTGCCAGAGGGAGCCCTACGCGAGCGCCTGCGCCTGGCGTTTGCCAAAGCCACGGGCTCCTTCGATGAGATCGACCTGCTCCGCGTGGTCGGGCGGTCACAAATCGGTCGAATACGGTTCACCGGCATGGAGGACACCCTCGATGAAGCTGTCCCGTTCCAGTCCGTAAACGAAATCCTCACCAGCCAGCGCAGCGGCGAGCTCTACCGCTACCTCATCGAGCGTTTCGCTTCCTCCTCTGGCATCAGCGGAGTACAACCGAAGGTCCTCATCCGTGACGAAGCAGGCTTCACCGGTGGCACAGGCAAGAAGAGCGACTTCTCGGAGACCTTCCGAGGCGCTACCCACATCGTTAAGTTTTACGATTCCGGCGAATACCCACATCTGTCCACCAATGAATACTTCTGCCTCAAAGCAGCCGAGGCCGCAGGCCTGACCGTCCCTCCCTACCATTTGGCCGAAGACGGCAGTGCCCTGGTCATGGAGCGCTTCGACCTCCGCCCCGACGGCAGCTACCGAGGTTTCGAAGACTTCTGCGTACTCAACGGCAGACGCACCGACCAGAAGTACAGCGGTAGCTACGAGACGCGCGTGCTGCGCCGCTTCCAACAGTTTGCCAACTCCCCTACAGTCGCCGAGGAGAGCCTCCAACTATTCCGGCTCATCGCCTTCAACTGCGCCATCCGCAATGGCGACGCCCACCTGAAGAACTTCGGCGTCGTGTACGACGATGTTCAGGGTGCCGCCCACCTCGCACCCGCATACGATCTCGTCACAACGACTGCCTACATCCCCAAAGACCGAATGGCACTGACTCTCAACGGATCAACCGAATGGCCGAGCGGGAAGGATCTGATCCGCTTCGCGGAAGGCCGCTCGCTAGCCTCACCACGCCAGTTGAGAGCGATTCTGGAACAGATTTGCGATGCTCTCTCGCAGACCGCTTCGCTAATCGAGGCATCTATGAAATCCAACCCTGGATTCCAAGATGTGGGCGGCCGAATCCTATACGAATGGCGGAGCGGAACAGAGGCACTCAGTCGCACTTCCGCTTGACTGACGAGACGCTCATCACCTCAAAAAGTCGACGACTGCCGGCGTCAAGGTTGCGGCCTCGCACGAGGCAGCTCCATGGCCACACGCGCTATTCAGGAGTACGGGCTTGCTATTTAGTAGCCGCGCAAATTCAGCAGGTTCCTTCCAATTCACCGCATGATCCTGTGTTCCGTTGATGATCATGACCTTTGACCTCACCAGCTTAGCAGTCTCTTTCGCCGAGCGTCCTCGAAAGAGGTTGTACTTCAGGATTGCCCGCAATTGATAGAGCCAGTCGTTCGCGTCAAATCCATTACCTAAAGATAGCTGTACTAAGAATTGATTTGCCGCTTCAGCCGGTACTTTTGCATCAATCTGGTCGGGACTGGTCATCACGAGGCCCTGAATATATTTCACGGCTAGCAATTTTGGCTGTTCCTTGTAGGTTCCGCCATTCCATTCCTTATCGTTACTGATAGCCTCATCTTCCGCGGAAAGCCACATGACATCAGAAGTGGACAAACGTGGTGTCGCCATCACGGTCACTGTTCGACTCATAAACTCTGGGTAATCGACCATCCATTGGAAAGCTTGGAGTCCGCCCATCGATTGCCCTATCAGTGCATGCAGATGGGTGATGCCAAGTTTTTCTGTCAGTAACGCGTGTTGAGACTTCACCATGTCCGCGATCGTGAAGTCCGGAAAAGAGACCCCTGGCTGTTCTCTACTGTTGGATGGGGACGACGAAACACCGTCTCCTAACGCATCAACGGCCACGACATAAAATCGCTCGGTGTCGAGCAGCCGGTTTGGGCCAATCATCGGACTCAGGTCGCCGGATCGTCCGAGGAACCACGTTGGCCAAAGAATCGCATTCGAGCGGCTTTTATTCAAACTGCCGTAGGTTCTGTACCCTATCCGACAGTCTTTGATAGTGCTGCCGTCCTGCAGGCGAAAATCACCGAGACTCGCAAACTGTTGCTGTTGACAGTGTGCAGAGATTGCAGGTGAGATCAACCCGAGGGCGACAATCATGGTTCGCTGGAACACCGTCAAACGGAGCATTCGTATCCTTCTCTTGCTGATGGCTGATATGTATCTAGTAACGAAGCTTGACAGCTAGTTGAATCAGCCGAGGCAGGTTTTGGGCATTGCTGACCACTCCGAAGTTACCCAGTCCTTGTTGTGTACCTGGCGGAAGGAACTGCACTCGATTGAAAACATTGAATGCTTGCGCGTTGAACTCCAGAATCAGCCCATCTCCCACATACGTCTTCTTGAAAGCGGAGATATCAGTGTTGGCAATGCCATCAGTGCGCAGATAGGCATCCGTTCGGCTTTCGTTGCCGAGAGAATACCCGTCGGTAGGAGGCGTGAAGCAAGCCGTGTTGAACCACATGTTCAGCTTCGTTTGTGCGGGCGCCGAAATATTCCTCGCGCAGCCTGCCACGACATTCGGGCGCAGCCCGCCCACACCGTATGCACCCAGTCCAAAGTTGGTGCTTGATTCCGATAGAGCTAACGGGAATCCACTTTGAAGTGTGGTGATTCCGCCAATGCCCCATCCTGACCCTAGTTTGTCCGCCACGCCATGGATGTTGCTGAAGAACTTCTTCCCTCTTCCAAACGGGAGATCCAGGGTGTACCCAAGCGTAAAGCGGTGGGGAACGTCGTAGCTGGTAAGCGACCATTCACCCGCCAGATTCGTGTTGTCTTGAATCCCCCCGGGGCTTCCCTGTTCCAGGAACGATTGGAGGCTGTCTACGTTGCCCAGAAACTTGGAGAATGTGTAGGAAGCGATGAGTGTCGCGCCAAGCGGCAGTTGCTCCTGCACCGTGCTCTGCATCGCCTGGTAGTTGGAGGCTCCAGCGTTGTAGCCTTGCGCGACGACGTCGCCGTACTGAGGGAACGGCCGCAGAAGCTGTCCCTGAGCAATCGTGGGTCCGTTATATTGGCTGCCCGGCAGCTGTCCCGCAAACGGATTGGAAACCTGTTTGTTGAGCGCCGCGCCCATGGAGAAGTACTTGTCGGGAAGCTGATCGATGTCAATGCTATTGAACGGCAGATGCGTCCCTTTCGATGCGACGTAGCCGACTTGCGCAAGTGTTCTCGAACCGAACTGCCTTTGAAGGTTCAGATTCCACTGCTGAGCATAGGCAAATGGTTGATTCAGCACAGGCGACTGCACGGACTGGCCCTGCAGCAACGACAGATTTTGGCTGCGGCCGCCGGGTTGAAGGACACCATTAGGAAACGGGTTGCTCAAAGTGTTCACAAGTGGAATGTTGTTGTAGATCGCCGTCTGTGCGCTGTTGATAGGCGACGCCCAGGCACCCTCGTTGAAAGCAACGTCGTTGGGCAGATGGTTGATACCATAACCCGCGCGCAGCACCGTGTTTTTGTCGATGCTGTAAGCCAGCCCGATACGCGGCGCAAATAGACCATATTTAAGAGTCTGCGTATGCCGATCCGGAGCCTGCTGACTGTTGACCAGCGCCAGTGTCCCTGTGAATGGAACGCCCGTTTTCTGCGAAAGCGGATTCACTGCATTAGGCAGTAATACCGTCGCGCGGTCGTGCGACTCCTTGAAGGCCCCCGGAAGCTCCCAGCGAATACCGTAGTTAAGTGTCAACTTGTGTGTTGCCTGGTACGTGTCGGACGCGTAGTAGCCCTGATACGTCTGCAGCATGCCCACCCGGGTTGATTGTTGAGACAGCGTGACAATCGGGAAACCGAGCAAAAAGTCGGCGAAGGCATGAAGTTGGGCCTGCTGGACGTTCGGAGAGCCGAGAGCCGTATACGCACCGCTAAAACCAAAACCCGCCGTAGGGAAATTGGACTGTATGAAGCCCCAGCTGAGCTGCCGCAGTTCGCCACCGAACTTCATCGTGTGACGGCCAACCACCTTTGTGAGACTTACCGAACCAGCGTAGTTATTGTTCGTACTGTCGATGAGAAGTTCCATGTTTGAAAAAATGTCATTCGACATGCCACTAACGACGATGGCGGGGGCCGTACGTGCATAAAACTGGCTGCTCAGACCTGCCAGGCTTGAACCATAAACACTCAAATCCTGGCCCATGCTAAGCGGCGTTGTCTTGTATGAAAAACGCAGATAGGAGACACGCGCATCCAGGATCGTGTTCGCATTCAAGACGTAGGTGTCGCCAAGCACCACTTGCTGACTGCTGAAAGTGGTGTTCGGATTGCCAGTGATGTTGTGATACGGATTTGACGAGATTCCCGTGCCTGCCCAGTTGGAGTAGCGGGCGAACAGCTGCTGTTTTTCTCCGAGACGGTAGTCAACGCGTGCGTTGTATTCCGTGTTGTTGCCCCCCACTTTTGTCACACCCGTGTAATTGTTGATTGCACTATTCGTAGCGTTTGGGCTTGGGGTCGGCCAATAGAACAAGGTGGCAGTGGCAGTAGGGTCAATCCGGTTTTTACAGATAACGTTTTGAACGCCGTTGCATTGAATGGGCTGAAAGGTGTACGGGTCGTAGATAGTCTCTCCGGTTCCCCTAAAATCTCCAGTCTTGATCGCAGCCGTCGGAACGGTGTCCACGATAGTGATCCCCTGCCGCAGCGCATACTGTTCCCAGCTCCCGAAGACGAAAGCCTTTCCCTTGATGATTGGACCGCCGACATTCGCTCCGAACTGGTTCTGCTGAAACTGGGCTTTAGGCAAACCGACATGATCGTTGCCCCAGGTGTTGGCATTGAGCACTCTGTTGCGGAAATATTCGTAGGCTGCTCCATGAAACGCGTTTGTACCCGATTTCGTGATGAGGTTCACCACGCCGCCCGAATAGCGCCCGAACTCTGGGCTGACAGAATTTGTCGCCACCTTGAACTCTTGTACAGCGTCCTGCGTTGGGATGAACGCGGTCGCATTGAGGTAGGTAATGTTTACCGAGGCTCCATCGACCAGCGTTGCGCTCTGGCCGGCGGCGCCACCACCAATCTGGTAATTTCCCCAGCCCTGCGGATTGGTATATCCATTCTGCGCGTTACCTGTTGCGTTTCCTGCCGCACCGCCTTGCGCAACAACGCCCGGGACCAGTTCAAGCAGATTGAACACATTACGACCGTTCAGTGGGAGCTCCTCAACGGCTCGTCCTTCGACAACAGTGCCGACGGTTCCCGTGGTTGTATCAAGCTGCGCCGCGGGTGCCGTGACCGTAACAGTCTCACTTGCGTCTCCTGAAAGGAGCTGTGCATCAACGCGAACGGAGTTCTGGATCTCGACCTTGATCGAAGAGCGCGTGAAGTGTTTAAAGCCCGGTTCGGCAACGTCAAGCTTGTAGTTGCCTGGATACAGGCTCAGGAACTGATAGTTCCCCTGCGAGTCGGTCGTTGCGACTGCTTTCACGTTTGTTCCAACGTTGCTGAGAGTCACCGACGCTCCAACCACTAAAGCCCCTGAAGCATCTTGTACGCTTCCGACTACCGAACCATAGAAAGCCTGGGCCTTGGACACAGAACACCATGCGATCGAAAGAACGATAGCAAACAGAGACAAAAGCGCTCGTGAGGACGCAAACCGGGGGCATAGGTGCTTCATGTATCTTCTCCTCGATGCTCGGATGTTTGGGCTTGCTTGCAGGCCTGAACTGAAAGATTCAGGACCCGCAGAGGAACATCTGATCAGCGTCGGCAACTATAGTGAACGGTCAAAACAAAAAGATAGTATCCAAAGGTATAGGTTCGGCGTTTCAGATTACGATTGTGAATACGCAGATTTGGCCACTGCTCTGCAGCAAACACACACGGACTGCGCTCACAAGTCTGGCCCACCCCACGGCGCGATGCTGCCACATGAAGCCAAACCCTCGGACTGTTTCAGAACCCACTTGGTCCAGCTGCCTGTGACCCTGGGCAGCTGGACAGGGCCACAACAAACAGATGGACTACTGTCCTGTTAGTACGAATTGCTGCGCGGGCGTTGTATTGCAAGTGGACTGTTGAAGGACTACGCCTTGAGCGGTGGAAGCCGACGGAACATCCAGGCAGAGACCGCCATTCCGGGAGATGAAGTTCCATCTCCCATTGCTTAGCAGCACCGGCTTGAACTGCTGTGCAGTACCCTGAAGCCAAAGCGATGTATTCATTGCCGCTTGGCTGTTTGTTGCAGAATCCCCGCCAGCGATGCTCCAGGTCTGCTGATTAGTAGCGCCCGCTCTCCCAGCAAATCGGAAGTAACCGCTGTCAGTTGGCAAGAGCTGCCACTGTTGTCCGGCAGAGCTTGGGGAACAGGTATTCTGAATGATAGGCGTTCCATTCTGTATGCCGTTCCCTGCTGCTTCCACACACAGATTGCTGTTTGCATTTGAGATCGTATAGGTGCGATTCGACGAAAAGCCAATGCCATTCGTAGCCTGCCACTTCAGTGTCACCATACTGCCCGCAGCCAGAGAGTAGTCCACAAGCTTGTTGTTCCATTCGACGGTTACAAGCTTCGCGGAACCTGTGTCGTTGTAAGCGATCAATGCGATCGTGCCATCGGGATTTTGGAAAGCGACATCTAAAATTCCGCCGTTTCCTTGTGAATTGGCGGCAATCCTCTGAGCACCCGGGACGACAAATCGACCAATGTGTCCCATCGCATAATATTCGGGACTGTATGACACAGCATTCGTGATCTGATTGACGTCGACAACACCGATGCAGTCCTTGCAGATGAGCAATCCGCCGATCAACTGGGGGCCATAGAGCTCATTCAACGCAACGTTCCACATCACGGTTGCACGCGCGCCATTAAGTATGGGGCCAAGCGTAACTTTTTCAGCGTCCAGTTGCAGATCAGTCGCATAGGATTGCGTCGAAATCTCCGTACACTCTGTCATCCACGTATCTTTGCCTGTCGCCTGCGCGGTCACGCCTTCGCCGGAAGGGTCGCCGCCGTAGCAATGAAAGGAAGAACCCGCAGTGTAGGGGGACATGGCGACATATTCCGGATACGCCGTGTTGTCCCAGTTGAGGTCATATCCCAGGATCTTTGTGTTCGAGAGTCCTGCATTCTGCAGGGCCGGTCCAACATGATTGTTGATCAGGTCATACTCGCCATTCTGATCGAGGTATTCCGAGGGATAGCTCGCGGTGTTGTTCAATGGTTCGTTCTGCACGGCAAGCGCATAGATCGGCACATAGTCTTTCTCGTAACCCTGTATGGTCTTCACAAAGTACTGGGCGAGCGTATCCGCATAGTTGAAATTGAATGTTCCGCCGCTCATGGTCGCAGGCAGTTGTGGACCCGTGTTAGGGTTTGGGATCTTCATCCACGCTGGCGGACTCCACGGGGTGATCTCCACACGCACGTTGGGATTGATGGATTGCGCTTGTTTGATGAGGGGGATCATCTGCTTCTCATCGTGCGCTATAGAAAATTTGCCTAGGTTTGGATCCGGGCCGTTGTCATCGTAGCTGTAGGCAGTTCCGTTCGTATAATCCGATGCTCCCATCGGCACCCTGATGAAGCTAAGCCCAATGCCCGTATTCTGATTGAAAAGCTGTTGCATAAGCGCAGCCTGTTGAGCCTGGGGCATCCCGCTGATCACCGATGCAGAAGAATCCGTCATTGCGGCGCCCACACCATCCCAAAGTTGATACGTCTGTGCTGCATTCACGTGGATCGTGTACGTGCCTGCACCGCCGCTGCCGAATGCAGTGGATGGCTGCGCCTGTAGTTGCTGGGTTTGATCAGCCGTGCTTTGCGTTACAGAGACAGTCTGAGCCCCTACGCCACCGCAAACGGTAGATAGGAGTACAAGCGGGAAAATTCCTGAAGTCCGAAGCTGCATAAGGTCCATCCTTGATGGCCGAACAGCGACGGAATTGTCCTGTTCAAAGCAGGGACGAATCTACTCGTCATACGAGGGCCCTGAACAGCTATACAAAAGTCTAGGAACGGCCTTTTGTTGAAGATGCCCAAACGTTGCGTTTGACTGTGTCGCAGCAATCGAAGCCTAAAGTTCGGTTTCTACCATTCCGCGCTGCAGGGCTCGAATGGCAGCCTGGGTGCGATCGGTCACTTGTAGCTTCTCGAAAAGGTGGGTTACGTGCAGCTTAACGGTGACTTCCGCAATCTGTAACATCTGGGCAATCTCTTTATTGCTCAAGCCTTTTACGATCATCCCCACAACCTCACGCTCGCGAGGGCTAAGGTCACGCCTGCTGTTTCGCTGCGCCAGAATATCCGTCACCGTTTCGTCAACATATCGGTGACCCGCATGCACCGTACGTACAGCACGCAGTAGCTCGTCTCGCTGCGCCGTCTTCAGAACGTACCCCATGGCACCCGCAGTCAAAGACCGATGTATACCCTCTTCGCTGCTGTACGTGGACAGCATCAGAATTCGAGCATCCGGGTAGGCTCCTACCAACGACGCCGTTAGGTCAATCCCCGAAACATTTCCCAGTCTCAAATCCATGATCATCACACTCGGGCGAAGCTTGTTGTACTGTTCACCGACGTCGTCTTCCCCCGTAAGCTCTGCAACAACGGTCATGTCCGGTTCTGCATTGAGAGACGCAGCCAAACCCATCCGTACCGTAAAGTGATCGTCGATGACGAAGATCCGAATCGCTTTGTTATGACTTGCCGTCTTCATGCTGTCACCGCAAAAGCCACTTCGATAGAGGTTCCCGCCTCCGGGCTACTCACGATCTTCAACGTAGATCCCACCTTTTTTGCGCGCTCTTCCATATCCACAAGACCAAAGTGGCCGTCGAACATACCTGACCGCGGGTCAAATCCTGTACCGTTATCGGAGACTTTGAGCGTCGCATGCGACATTCCCCATTCCAGGACGATCTCGACGCGAGATGCTTTGGCGTGTTTCAACGAGTTGACCAGCGCCTCTTGCGCAATCCGTAGGACGTTTAGTTCCGCAGATTGCGATAGTGCTGTCGTCTCACCCCGTATAGCGAATGTCAATTCACTTTTGGACCGATGTCTTAGCTCTTCAACAAGTTGCCGCAGCGCAAACTCCAGATCTCCACGTTCAAGAAGATCGCACCGCATATCCCAAACGGATTTACGCGCTTGGAGCATACCGCGACGGCTCATGGCCCGGGCGTCATCGATAGCTTGTTTCGCCAAGGGCTTTGAGGTTTCAAAACAATCGGCCGCCAGGTCAAGGCGTAAAACAACTCCAGCGAGTTCTTGCTCTAAGGAGTCATGCAGCTCGCGAGCGATGCGTGCCCGTTCTTCCAGAATAGCTCCTGAGTGAAGTTTCTGCTTGTAAAGATCGACTTGCAGCTTCAGACGATCATGCAGAAGCAGATTCCACATCATGAGCATCACGACGATTGCCAGAATCAACCCCGCCAGCCAGGCCGTATGACGTGTGGACCACCAGGCAGGTTTCTCCAGGATCGTTATATCGTCAGCGGATGGAAGGAGGATCGTAAACGAAGCGGGTGTATGCCAGATTCCATCGTTTCTAACGACACAGATACCCGTAACAGCGATGGTCGAACCTTCCTGTAACCGGCGCGTGACGGGCGTACCATCTGATTCCAGCGTGGCTGTGAATACGAAACGATCATCCTCTAGCATGAGCGATACGTTATTCAGCTGTGTGCTGGTCTTTAAAACCTTTGCACGTGCCGTCACGAGCACCCCGTCAAATCGCTCAAAGGGCGGGCTGATCGTCAGGATGACCGGAGCCGGTACCTCTTGACGCCCCAGGCGTGTGATCACAGCGTCCTTGAGCACTGGCCGGGAATCACCCATCTCCGGGTATCCCTCCGCCTTAACAAAGTCTCCCGCGGTGACGTGGTAATCCTGCTCTGTTTGAACCCGCAGACCTGAGCCCGCACTCGCTAGAAAGAGGATATCCCCTCGAACATAGGTGACGGTTCCCTGAACGGACAGGCGCTGGCCCGCACGGGTGCTCGGCGAAAAACGCAGGAGCGAATCAATCGTGGCATCCTGATGCTTCTTTAGCCGCGATAGAAAACTGAGTTTGGGAACATAGACGATGACTCCCGTAAACTGGTGGTCAGCATTCGATAGACTTCCGCAGATACCCTCAACGGAAAGCTCCTGACCGATATAAGAGTTCGTTGGTATCGTCTGGCCCCACAGAGGGACGCGCACCTGAAACACTCCCCCAACGCCTGCGACACTGAGATGGAGGGCGGGTTCCTTCCATGAGGTCGTGTCAATAGACTGTGAGCGAACCACCCCTTCCAGCCGAATCCATTGGCTATCAAGGCGACCACCGGCGAGATCTTTCATGGTGCGTAGGGGCGCTGGGGCTGGTTTCCCGCTGCCAATCTTGCGTGAACCGGTCTCGTAGACGATCGGCGCAAAACTATCTTCCGTATATCCGTCCAACTCGACAATGTCGCCTAGCTCATAACGGGTTCGCCTTGCAGGTGCCCCGATCACATAAATGCCACCGGTCTTGTCCTGAATAAAAAAATTCGGAGACGGCACAGCGTCAATGATCATGCCAAGCACATGGACGGGCAAATGCTTGTGAGCCTCTTCCGGCGAAAGTCCGCGAATGTGCGAGATCTTTCGAAGGACTTCTGCTTGAGAAGTCGCGCTGGACCACGAAAAAAAAATAAGAGAGTGAAGAAGACGATGCGGACTTGGGACACAGTTCGTTGTCGTTTCCTGCAACCGGGATGTGGATCGACTCCGCGGTCATTCCGTAGCCGCCAGTTTTCAGGCCGCACCGCGAGTTCGTCACCCCAATTCTGCATAACGATAGTCTGTCCGGATTCATTTACCTTTGTCAAAGGTTTTGGGACCGCCGACAAGAGCCCCTGTACTTTGGTCTAGGTCGACAGTCTTTTACAAGGTTGCATAAACTCCTCTGACCAGAGTGGCCGCGAATCTAAGTCCGCGGATGGCCACTCTTGATGTCAGGAGCCTAGCCTTGCGTTGCACTTCCTTTCGTTTCGGTCCGTTGCTAATCGTCACTCTATTTGTACTTGGCTGCGAGTGCTTGGCTCCGCTCCAGATGCGCGCCCAGAAGACCGCCGCGGTTGAGGAGCAATTCATCGAGCACTTGCTCAGTCAAATGACGCTCTCCGAAAAGATCGGACAGATGGAGCAAACCGCCTACAACACACCAGAGGGCGAAGCGAACGCCGAACGCTACGCCGCAAGTGGCGCATCGGGTTCTTTTCTCTTTGTGCGGGAAGTCGGCACGATGGATCGTCTGCAGCACTTGGCAGTAGAGAAGTCGAGACTGCACATACCTCTCATCTTCGGATTTGATGTCATCCACGGATATAGAACCGAATACCCTGTGCCCTTGGCGATCGCTGCCAGTTGGGATCCAAACCTCGCTGAGACCAGCCAGCACATGGCGGCAAAGGAAGCCTCGGCCGTCGGCATTCGTTGGACATTTGCGCCCATGGTAGACATCGCCCGAGACGCCCGTTGGGGTCGAATCATGGAAGGCGCCGGAGAGGATCCGTACCTTGGCAGCGCGATGGCCGCAGCTCAGGTTCGCGGCTTCCAGGGCCCGTCTCTGTCCGATCCCGAGTCGATCGTGGCATGCGTAAAGCACTTTGCTGGTTATGGTGCAGCTCAGGGTGGTCGGGATTACGACTCCGCGGAGATTTCTCAAAGTGAGCTGTGGAACGTCTACCTGCCTCCCTTCCACGCAGCGGAACAGGCGGGAGCAGGCACGTTTATGACGGCCTACATGGACTTGAACGGTGTCCCCGCCGCCGGGAGTCGCTGGCTTATGAGAGATGTGCTGAAAGGCCAGTGGGCTTTCACAGGATTCATCGTTAGTGATTGGGAAGCGGTGCACTCACTTGTCGTGCATGGGTTTGCGCAGAATGGCGCCGATGCGGCTGCAAGGGCTGCGAATGCTGGTTTGGACATGGAAATGACCAGCCGCCTCTTTCAGGAACACCTCGCCAGCGAGGTACAGGCAGGACGTGTGCCGCTCGCGGAGATCGACGACGCGGTTCGCAGAATCCTTCGAATCAAATACGAGCTGGGTCTCTTCAGCAAACCATACGTGGATGTTGCCGCAAGTACCGGCAAACTGGTGACACCTGAGCAGCGAGCGGCAAGCCGCAGCGCAGGTGCGCGAACGGCGGTGCTGTTGCGGAACGTAGGCAACCTGCTGCCGCTTAAAGCCGGCAAGGGTTCCATCGCTGTCATCGGGCCGCTCGCCGACAGCAAGGTGGATATCACCGGCAGCTGGGCTCTTGGAAGTCACTCATCCGATGCGGTAAGCGTGCTGGACGGTATCCGGGCAAGGTTCGCAGCAAATCCTGAAAATGTTCGCTACGCAAAGGGCGTTGACATACATCGCGAAGGAACGTCGATCTTCGATGCACAGTTTCCCCCACAGCCGGTCTCATTTAAGACAGACTCTGAACGTCAGCAGTCTTTCGAAGCAGCACTGAATGCGGCGCGTTCGAGTGATGTTGCCTTGCTGGTATTGGGGGAAAGCCAGAACATGAACGGCGAGCGGGCGTCACGCGCATCGCTGGATTTGCCCGGCGAACAGGAAAAGCTTCTGGAAGCGGTTGTCTCTACCGGGAAACCCGTGGTGCTTCTGCTTTTGAACGGTCGTCCTCTAAGCATTCCTTGGGCGGCGGGACACGTACCCGCGATTCTGGAGGGTTGGTATCCAGGGACCGAGGGCGGCAATGCACTCGCGGATGTCCTCTTCGGCGACGTAAATCCAGGCGGGAAACTGCCTGTCACCTTTCCTCGTAGCGTAGGACAGGAACCTCTCTTTTACGCAAGAAATCTCACGCAAATCCCTCATGAAACGGACACGATGTACTGGGACTCGCCAAGCACGCCTCTTTACCCCTTTGGGTATGGACTCAGCTATACAACGTTCAGCATAAGCAACATGCGGATGGCAACGAAGACTCTTAGCGCCACGCAGGGGCAGGGAACGGATGTCCTTGTCGATGTCAAGAACACGGGCACACGGGCAGGCGATGAAGTTGTTCAGCTCTACACGCACCAGAGATTTGGTTCGATGTCGCGACCGGTACGCGAGCTGAAAGGCTTTCAACGAGTAGCCGTCGGGCCCGGTGAAACCAAAACGGTTAAGCTTCACCTGACAGCCGATAGCCTCGGCTTTTGGAGTACGCAGACCGGAAAATGGGCAGTCGAACCGAGTACGTACGACATCTGGATAGCAAATTCCTCTGCGAGTAGTGAGCTTCACGATCTCTTCACTATCACCCAGTGAGACTTGCCGCAATTATCGCCGATCCGTGTCTGATCGAACGGGTCATCATGCTGAGAAACGGCAATCAGCCGTATAGAATCACGGTGGCAAAACGGCTGGACCGTAGCTCAACAAAGCGATAGGCGAAATCCCGATCGTGACAGGGATCTCCTCCGAGGGAACTTCCAGGAGCTATGAGTTGAGCAGGCGACTTCGCGTAGTCGGGATGTTCCCTCATCATTGAAATGACGTTCAAACTGTAGGCTCGGAAGTTGCAACTCTCGCAGTGATGCTACGGGCGGCCTCCCGGATCCCGTCCGGTTGGACAAATAAGGACCGCCTGGAACTTTAAGTCTCAGCGCGCCGAGACGAATTTCGTCGCAGGCACCCAATAGGAAGTCCCACTCCATTAGCCTACGAGAATGAACTCCTTCTTTACGCGCACCAAGGTTCTCCCAACGCTGCATCAGGACTTGTCCCCAGCGGTCCGGGGAAGACTCTCTAAAGATGCCAAAGTTTGAGCTTCCCGTTGTGGGATACTGATGCCGGTCATCAACCGTGAGGTCCGAGTCGATCGTAAACGCGTCACTCTTATCGAGCCACGAGCCAGTGTACTTGAATGACAGGACTCCACCCTTGCCGCCAGGTTGGCGGTGAAGAGTCCCCATGAGCACTGCTTCCAAGCTCAGCATCCCAATAGACGACTGCTTCTATGCCAGCCATTTGCCAATCCCTTCGGTCTCGTTACAAGCCACTCACAGCAGCATGGAGAGACTTCTCTCCCAGATGCGCATATCTCGCGCTCATCTGAATCGTCTTGTGCCCGGCGAGTTGCTGAATCACTTTCAAGTTTTCGCCTCGCATGGCCAACCGAGAGCAGAACGTGTGCCGGTTATCGTGCCACCGATAGTTCACGATCTTGGCATCTTCCATCGCCGGCTTGAACCAGTCCTTCGGATTCTTGATCGGGAAGACAAGAGCATCTCGACTCGTAGACTTAGACCGCCGCGCAAATTCCTCCATCGCGCCAATAACGGCATCGTTCATCGGGATCATGCGCGGCGAGCCGTTCTTCGTGCGGTCTAGGTTGATCTCCCGGCGCTCGAAGTCGATGTTCTTCCACGCGAGCGTGTATTGTTCCGAAAGACGCATCCCCGTCCCCAGCGAAATCGTTAGCTCCGCCTCATGCTCAGGGAATCGCGACCGGATCGCATCCCGAAGGCTCGTCTCTTCGGCCTCGGTCAGGAAGCGGATGCGCCCATTGTTCTCGGCCCGTTGCCGAACCAGCCGGGCCGGGTTGCTGGCGATCTTGCCATTGCGAAGAGCCTCGCGGAAGATGAGAGAGAAGAGCGCACGATAGCGATTCGAGGTCGCCGGGGTCTTGGTCACTTTCGACAGCCATGCATCAATCTCTGCGGGCTTGATCTTGTCAGCGGGGCGCTCGCCGAACTCCGCAGCCACCTTCTTGAGTCTGATCTCCACGCTACGGAAGTCACGATGGTGTTTCTTGCTGTAGACCAGGATGTCATCGCAGAGGGTCTTGAACCGGACCGAAGCCTGCCGCATATTCTCCGGCATCTTGATGCCCTCCCGGATCTCATTCTTACGCTTGTTGAGCAGTTCCTTTGCGGCTCCCCATGCCCCCACCTTCTCTCGCTTCAAGACTCCATCGACGCGATAGCGAATCCACCAAATGTTGCTTCCCGGTTCGCGCTCCCACAAACCCCTCACTGCTTCCCGTTTTCTCGGCATGAGTATCCCTCCCAAACCAAAATAGCAAAGTATCACCAGAAGTATCACCAGCACTCTTGGGCATGAGAAAAGCCTCTCGGGTCGAGAGGCTTTGGTCTTCGTAACCTATTCATTTTGCTCTACTTATCTTGGTGCCGGGAGGGGGGGTCGAACCCCCATGAGGTTGCCCTCGGCGGATTTTGAGTCCGCTGCGTCTGCCAGTTCCGCCATCCCGGCGCCTCTTCAGTTTATCGCACACGGCTTACACGCGCGCAAAGCGACGCTGCCAGGAATATCCCAATCGAGCCACAACTCCCGATACAAGGTATCCCAATGCCATCACCATCAGCGCGATGCGGTGCCACTCGAATACCACAGCCAGCACCACTACCACAACCACAAGCAACCGTCCCGGCCTCCTTGTACTTGTATCAATCTCTTTACCGCTCCAGAAGCGCCAGCTGCTCACCATCAAGAATCCCGTGAACGCCACCAACGCAAGCCACAGGACGCTCATCCAGATGTTGTGAACGGGCGACCCCCATTCGAAGTGCACCACCGCGCCGATCACCCCAGCGCCCGCCGGGATCGGCATTCCTACGAAATACTTTCTGTCCGCACGCCCAGGATTTCGGGGTTTTGGGTCCACGCTGATATTAAAGCGTGCCAACCGGCATGCGCCGCAGATCAAAAACAAGAAACACACCACAATCCCAAAGTGGACAAGCCGCGCATGCACCTCCGGATAGCCGTCCGCCACCACCTGTCGCACGCCCAGAGATACGCCAGCAGGCTGGGCGCCACGCCAAAGACAATCACGTCCGCAAGCGAGTCCAGCTCTCTGCCGAACGCACTCGCCGTGTTGGTCATGCGAGCAATGCGGCCGTCCAGCCCGTCAAATACGATCGCAAAAGCAATCGCCAGCGCGGCGCGGTCAAAGGATGCCGGGTCACCCAGCATCGCTCCGCGGATGCTCTGCATGATGATGTAATACCCCAGCGCGATGCTGCCCACGGTAAACAGCGAAGGCAGCACATACATTCCGCGCCGGGCCGGTCGCACCGTCACCTCGCTCATGCCTCGCCCACCAGCGCCCCCAGCACAGAGCTGCCTCCACTTACCGTGTCGCCCACTTTTACGCGCAGCTCGATGCCCGCCGGCATCAGTACATCCACGCGCGAACCAAACTTGATCAGGCCCATCCGCTGTCCGCGCTGCACCACGTCGCCGACCTTCAGATTGCACACAATGCGCCGCGCCAACAAACCGGCAATCTGCTTGAACACGACAACGTAACCACCGCCGTCAATGGCAATCATCGTCTGCTCATTCTCCACAGCGGACTCCTGCTTCATCGCATTCAGAAATTTTCCCGACTGGTGCTCCACCGCCGTCACCGTGCCGGTGATCGGCACGCGATTTACGTGCACGTTGAAGACGCTAAGGAAGATCGTCACTCGAAGCCGCGGTCCGTCCATTGTCTGTACAACCTCGGCTGCCTGCACCTTGCCATCGCCCGGCGAGACGATCAACCCAGCGTCGCCAGGAATCGCACGCTCCGGATCGCGAAAGAACCAAAGAAAAAACGCAGCCAGCAACACAGGGATCAGCGCCAGCGCCACCATGCCGGTGCCAAACCACACCACCACTGCGACTACCAGCAATGCGAGCCCATACCAATATCCATCGCGAACCATAAGCCGGATTATACCGTTGCCTGCCTTACAGTCTTATCCGCATCAGGATTGCGTCTTCTATCGGCGCGCGATAATACTCGCGTCGCCTGCCCTGCTCGACGAACCCCATCGCCGCATACAGGGCTCTCGCTCCCTCACTCGAGGCGCGCACCTCCAACTCCATCTCTCGCGCTCCCTGTCCGGCTGACCACTGCAGCGCCCGCTCGCAAATTTCTCTCCCGATTCCCTGCCGGCGCTCCGCCTCCAGCACCGCCACGCTCTCCAACTCCGCCACCTCCTCCCTGCACGCCGCCACTCCGAACCCCACCATCGCTCCCGCCCGCTCCGCCACCCACACCCTCCGCAGCACACCGGCGGTCGCAAACACGCTCTCCCATACCGTTTCACTCCATCGTGGCGCCCCCTCACACGCTGCACTCAACCGCACCAACGCCGCAACGTCCCCTTGCACTGCCTTGCGATACGTGATCCCCGCCATCACCTGTTCGCTCCGCCCGGCTTCTGATAAATGTCCGCCTCTTCGCGCAGATACAGCGCATCGACCATCGCTGCATCCACCGCCGCTCCGTCCATCGCGCGCATCACGGTGGGCAACGCATCGCCGGCGCATAGTGGCCGAAGCAGCACCTCCACCCCGTGCAGCAGCGCCGCCACATTCTCCTGCGCAACGACCACTACCCCGGCATCCATGCTTCTCACCTCGTCCGCAACCCCCAACCACTGGCGCACCTGTCTTTCCTGCTGCCTGCGCAGATAGAGTTGTCCACGGCCTGCGTCCAGCGCCGCCACAGCATCCGCCGTCCCACCCATATCAGCCAGCACATCCAGGCGGGAGACCGGCACCATCCGGACACCACCCGCCTCACATAAACCCTTCGCGGCCGCCAGCCCGGCGCGCACACCGGTAAATGACCCTGGCCCTGCAACCACACCCACGGCAGCCAACTCCGCCAGTGCCACACCGCCTTCCTCCAGCAGCCCGCGCACCGCCGCCACAATTTCACTGGACGCACCCTGCCTCGGTAATGCTGCCTGCCGCAGCTGCCCGTCCAGCGCCAAAGCCACGCCAGCGCCTTCGCCGCACGTATCGATCACCAGCACTCGACCGCTCACCCTGCACTCCCCGTGTCTACGCTTTACACTCTATCCTCTGCCGCTGCCTGCCCCTTGATCTGCCTCTCCATTCCCGATAGATTCGGGGCATGTCTCCGCAAACCAGAATGGGCCGCCGCCCTCTTCGTCTTCTCGTTATCCTCGTCGCACTCCCCGTTGTCTCTTTGCTCGCCTCTCGTGCCTTTTGCCAGGATGCTCCATCCGCGCCACCGCCGGTCGCACCCGTGCCCGTTAACATTCAGCCCAGCATCGTGCCCGACCCCGCGGCCGCGCCTCCAACCCCCGTGGCCGTGCCCTCGCTCGCCGGCACGCCTGCAAAGCATGACGAATCTCCCGCATCCCCGCCCGCCAAAGTTCCCCCCGTCGTCGCCGTGCCTTCGCTCGCCGGCACGCCCGCTGACGCCGCGCCCGCCGCGCCCCAGCAAGCACCAGCGCCGCAGACGCCCGCACCCGTTCAAACGCTGGCTGCAACGCCACCCCCCACCGCCGCGTCCACCGCGGGTGCCTTCACCTTCGGGTTCACCGCTGGCGAAACCCGCGACCAGATCCTCGCTGCCATTGGCAAAGATGCCGTCATCAAAACCGACGGTGACATCCTCGAGGTCAAGACCGCTCCCGCTCCCGCCCCCGCCTTTGACTCCTTTCTGCTCATCGTTGGTCCGAAGCAGGGGCTCGTCAAAATCATTGCCAGCGGCGTCGACATCGACGGCGACTCCGAGGGCAAGCAGATGAAGTACGCCTTCGCCCAGATGCGGGACGGCATCAAGGCCACCTACGGCGACCCATCCGACAACTTCGACTACCTCAAGGCCGACAGCACCCTGAAAAAGCCCAGCCAGTTCATGCTCGCGCTCACCAACAAGGAGCGCACCCTGGCCGCTTACTGGACCAAGCGCAGCTTCCTCAATAACATCACCAGCATCGCCCTCGAAGGCAATGGTCTCGGCAACGACAAGGGCTACATCTCCCTCGAAATCGAGTTCCTTCCCTACCGCGACTACATCCTCACCCGCAAACCCTGATCCTCAGATCAACGCGGCAACATCAAAGCCAATGGCACGCCTCGCCTCTCCCAAATCATCGCGCTCAACCCCCGGCCGCACTACCGCGTCCGCCAGAAAACCGCCGCGCCCGCCGCATTGAAAGCATCAACACGACAAGCCGCACCGAAAGCACTCCCACCGCAACAACTCACACCTCTAAGCTGTACAGGAACATCCTTCTCACCAACCCATCTACCGACGTGCAGCCAAAAACGAGAGTGCCGCAGCCAATCCGGCCGCGGCACTCATGTTTTACCCTCTATCTCTCAACCGGCCGCCAGCAACTCCTCCCGCACCTCTTCATCCTGCACCACCTCACTCGGCGTGCGCGGAAGCGCTACGGCCAGCACCTCTTCAATGCGCGATGCGTAATGGATCGTCACCCCTTCCACCTGGTCAGCGGTCAGGTCCTCTTCAACGTTCGTCTTCACATCGATCGGAAGAATCACGTCATGTACGCCGGCGCGTTTGGCCGCCAGGAACTTCTCCTTGATCCCGCCCACAGGCAGCACGTTGCCGCTCAGCGTGATCTCTCCCGTCATCGCCAGCAGCGGCCGTACTGGCTTATCGGTCAGGAGAGAGACCAGTGCCGTAGCCATCGTCACTCCGGCACTCGGCCCGTCCTTCGGTATCGCCCCAGCCGGAACATGGATGTGCAGGTCGATGTCCTTCAGCACATCCTCCTCCAGCCCCAGGCT
>CAMQQG010000227.1:7500-24798 GCA_947034895.1 Rhytidiadelphus loreus | reverse complement strand
CGGGAGTGGAAGTGGGAGTTGGAGTTGGGAAAGAATTGTATCATTGAAAAAATAAAATGGGAGTTGGAACTTGTATCATTGGGTTGATGAATGGGACTTGGGTGTGCAAGGAAGGAAGTGGGAAAAGAATATGGGGAGGATGGTGGTGAAACCGGGAGACTTGGAATTGATTTCCATGAAGTGGAGTGTGGGAGTGGTGAAGGAAAAAAATGGAATGATTTATTTTTGATTATCATGGAGTTGGGATGCACCCAAGCCCAATGAAAATAGAAAATAAAAAATAAAAAATAAAACCGGGAGTGGAAGTGGGAGTTGGAGTTGGAAAAGAATTGTATCATTGAAAAAATAAAATGGGAGTTGGAACTTGTATCATTGGGTTGATGAATGGGACTTGGGTGTGCAAGGAAGGAAGTGGGAAAAGAATATGGGGAGGATGGTGGTGAAACCGGGAGACTTGGAATTGATTTCCATGAAGTGGAGTGTGGGAGTGGTGAAGGAAAAAAATGGAATGATTTATTTTTGATTATCATGGAGTTGGGATGCACCCAAGCCCAATGAAAATAGAAAATAAAAAATAAAAAATAAAACCGGGAGTGGGAGTGGGAGTTGGAGTTGGGAAAGAATTGTATCATTGAAAAAATAAAATGGGAGTTGGAACTTGTATCATTGGGTTGATGAATGGGACTTGGGTGTGCAAGGAAGGAAGTGGGAAAAGAATATGGGGAGGATGGTGGTGAAACCGGGAGACTTGGAATTGATTTCCATGAAGTGGAGTGTGGGAGTGGTGAAGGAAAAAAATGGAATGATTTATTTTTGATTATCATGGAGTTGGGATGCACCCAAGCCCAATGAAAATAGAAAATAAAAAATAAAAAATAAAACCGGGAGTGGAAGTGGGAGTTGGAGTTGGGAAAGAATTGTATCATTGAAAAAATAAAATGGGAGTTGGAACTTGTATCATTGGGTTGATGAATGGGACTTGGGTGTGCAAGGAAGGAAGTGGGAAAAGAATATGGGGAGGATGGTGGTGAAACCGGGAGACTTGGAATTGATTTCCATGAAGTGGAGTGTGGGAGTGGTGAAGGAAAAAAATGGAATGATTTATTTTTGATTATCATGGAGTTGGGATGCACCCAAGCCCAATGAAAATAGAAAATAAAAAAAAAAAAAAAAAAACGGGAGTGGGAGTTGGAGTTGGGAAAGAATTGTATCATTGAAAAAATAAAATGGGAGTTGGAACTTGTATCATTGGGTTGATGAATGGGACTTGGGTGTGCAAGGAAGGAAGTGGGAAAAGAATATGGGGAGGATGGTGGTGAAACCGGGAGACTTGGAATTGATTTCCATGAAGTGGAGTGTGGGAGTGGTGAAGGAAAAAAATGGAATGATTTATTTTTGATTATCATGGAGTTGGGATGCACCCAAGCCCAATGAAAATAGAAAATAAAAAATAAAAAATAAAACCGGGAGTGGAAGTGGGAGTTGGAGTTGGGAAAGAATTGTATCATTGAAAAAATAAAATGGGAGTTGGAACTTGTATCATTGGGTTGATGAATGGGACTTGGGTGTGCAAGGAAGGAAGTGGGAAAAGAATATGGGGAGGATGGTGGTGAAACCGGGAGACTTGGAATTGATTTCCATGAAGTGGAGTGTGGGAGTGGTGAAGGAAAAAAATGGAATGATTTATTTTTGATTATCATGGAGTTGGGATGCACCCAAGCCCAATGAAAATAGAAAATAAAAAATAAAAAATAAAACCGGGAGTGGGAGTTGGAGTTGGGAAAGAATTGTATCATTGAAAAAATAAAATGGGAGTTGGAACTTGTATCATTGGGTTGATGAATGGGACTTGGGTGTGCAAGGAAGGAAGTGGGAAAAGAATATGGGGAGGATGGTGGTGAAACCGGGAGACTTGGAATTGATTTCCATGAAGTGGAGTGTGGGAGTGGTGAAGGAAAAAAATGGAATGATTTATTTTTGATTATCATGGAGTTGGGATGCACCCAAGCCCAATGAAAATAGAAAATAAAAAATAAAAAATAAAACCGGGAGTGGAAGTGGGAGTTGGAGTTGGAAAAGAATTGTATCATTGAAAAAATAAAATGGGAGTTGGAACTTGTATCATTGGGTTGATGAATGGGACTTGGGTGTGCAAGGAAGGAAGTGGGAAAAGAATATGGGGAGGATGGTGGTGAAACCGGGAGACTTGGAATTGATTTCCATGAAGTGGAGTGTGGGAGTGGTGAAGGAAAAAAATGGAATGATTTATTTTTGATTATCATGGAGTTGGGATGCACCCAAGCCCAATGAAAATAGAAAATAAAAAATAAAAAATAAAACCGGGAGTGGAAGTGGGAGTTGGAGTTGGGAAAGAATTGTATCATTGAAAAAATAAAATGGGAGTTGGAACTTGTATCATTGGGTTGATGAATGGGACTTGGGTGTGCAAGGAAGGAAGTGGGAAAAGAATATGGGGAGGATGGTGGTGAAACCGGGAGACTTGGAATTGATTTCCATGAAGTGGAGTGTGGGAGTGGTGAAGGAAAAAAATGGAATGATTTATTTTTGATTATCATGGAGTTGGGATGCACCCAAGCCCAATGAAAATAGAAAATAAAAAATAAAAAATAAAACCGGGAGTGGGAGTTGGAGTTGGGAAAGAATTGTATCATTGAAAAAATAAAATGGGAGTTGGAACTTGTATCATTGGGTTGATGAATGGGACTTGGGTGTGCAAGGAAGGAAGTGGGAAAAGAATATGGGGAGGATGGTGGTGAAACCGGGAGACTTGGAATTGATTTCCATGAAGTGGAGTGTGGGAGTGGTGAAGTAAAAAAATGGAATGATTTATTTTTGATTATCATGGAGTTGGGATGCACCCAAGCCCAATGAAAATAGAAAATAAAAAATAAAAAATAAAACCGGGAGTGGAAGTGGGAGTTGGAGTTGGAAAAGAATTGTATCATTGAAAAAATAAAATGGGAGTTGGAACTTGTATCATTGGGTTGATGAATGGGACTTGGGTGTGCAAGGAAGGAAGTGGGAAAAGAATATGGGGAGGATGGTGGTGAAACCGGGAGACTTGGAATTGATTTCCATGAAGTGGAGTGTGGGAGTGGTGAAGGAAAAAAATGGAATGATTTATTTTTGATTATCATGGAGTTGGGATGCACCCAAGCCCAATGAAAATAGAAAATAAAAAATAAAAAATAAAACCGGGAGTGGGAGTGGGAGTTGGAGTTGGGAAAGAATTGTATCATTGAAAAAATAAAATGGGAGTTGGAACTTGTATCATTGGGTTGATGAATGGGACTTGGGTGTGCAAGGAAGGAAGTGGGAAAAGAATATGGGGAGGATGGTGGTGAAACCGGGAGACTTGGAATTGATTTCCATGAAGTGGAGTGTGGGAGTGGTGAAGGAAAAAAATGGAATGATTTATTTTTGATTATCATGGAGTTGGGATGCACCCAAGCCCAATGAAAATAGAAAATAAAAAATAAAAAATAAAACCGGGAGTGGAAGTGGGAGTTGGAGTTGGGAAAGAATTGTATCATTGAAAAAATAAAATGGGAGTTGGAACTTGTATCATTGGGTTGATGAATGGGACTTGGGTGTGCAAGGAAAGAAGTGGGAAAAGAATATGGGGAGGATGGTGGTGAAACCGGGAGACTTGGAATTGATTTCCATGAAGTGGAGTGTGGGAGTGGTGAAGGAAAAAAATGGAATGATTTATTTTTGATTATCATGGAGTTGGGATGCACCCAAGCCCAATGAAAATAGAAAATAAAAAATAAAAAATAAAACCGGGAGTGGGAGTTGGAGTTGGGAAAGAATTGTATCATTGAAAAAATAAAATGGGAGTTGGAACTTGTATCATTGGGTTGATGAATGGGACTTGGGTGTGCAAGGAAAGAAGTGGGAAAAGAATATGGGGAGGATGGTGGTGAAACCGGGAGACTTGGAATTGATTTCCATGAAGTGGAGTGTGGGAGTGGTGAAGGAAAAAAATGGAATGATTTATTTTTGATTATCATGGAGTTGGGATGCACCCAAGCCCAATGAAAATAGAAAATAAAAAATAAAAAATAAAACCGGGAGTGGGAGTTGGAGTTGGGAAAGAATTGTATCATTGAAAAAATAAAATGGGAGTTGGAACTTGTATCATTGGGTTGATGAATGGGACTTGGGTGTGCAAGGAAGGAAGTGGGAAAAGAATATGGGGAGGATGGTGGTGAAACCGGGAGACTTGGAATTGATTTCCATGAAGTGGAGTGTGGGAGTGGTGAAGGAAAAAAATGGAATGATTTATTTTTGATTATCATGGAGTTGGGATGCACCCAAGCCCAATGAAAATAGAAAATAAAAAATAAAAAATAAAACCGGGAGTGGAAGTGGGAGTTGGAGTTGGAAAAGAATTGTATCATTGAAAAAATAAAATGGGAGTTGGAACTTGTATCATTGGGTTGATGAATGGGACTTGGGTGTGCAAGGAAGGAAGTGGGAAAAGAATATGGGGAGGATGGTGGTGAAACCGGGAGACTTGGAATTGATTTCCATGAAGTGGAGTGTGGGAGTGGTGAAGGAAAAAAATGGAATGATTTATTTTTGATTATCATGGAGTTGGGATGCACCCAAGCCCAATGAAAATAGAAAATAAAAAATAAAAAATAAAACCGGGAGTGGGAGTGGGAGTTGGAGTTGGGAAAGAATTGTATCATTGAAAAAATAAAATGGGAGTTGGAACTTGTATCATTGGGTTGATGAATGGGACTTGGGTGTGCAAGGAAGGAAGTGGGAAAAGAATATGGGGAGGATGGTGGTGAAACCGGGAGACTTGGAATTGATTTCCATGAAGTGGAGTGTGGGAGTGGTGAAGGAAAAAAATGGAATGATTTATTTTTGATTATCATGGAGTTGGGATGCACCCAAGCCCAATGAAAATAGAAAATAAAAAATAAAAAATAAAACCGGGAGTGGAAGTGGGAGTTGGAGTTGGGAAAGAATTGTATCATTGAAAAAATAAAATGGGAGTTGGAACTTGTATCATTGGGTTGATGAATGGGACTTGGGTGTGCAAGGAAGGAAGTGGGAAAAGAATATGGGGAGGATGGTGGTGAAACCGGGAGACTTGGAATTGATTTCCATGAAGTGGAGTGTGGGAGTGGTGAAGGAAAAAAATGGAATGATTTATTTTTGATTATCATGGAGTTGGGATGCACCCAAGCCCAATGAAAATAAAAAATAAAAAATAAAAAATAAAACCGGGAGTGGAAGTGGGAGTTGGAGTTGGAAAAGAATTGTATCATTGAAAAAATAAAATGGGAGTTGGAACTTGTATCATTGGGTTGATGAATGGGACTTGGGTGTGCAAGGAAGGAAGTGGGAAAAGAATATGGGGAGGATGGTGGTGAAACCGGGAGACTTGGAATTGATTTCCATGAAGTGGAGTGTGGGAGTGGTGAAGGAAAAAAATGGAATGATTTATTTTTGATTATCATGGAGTTGGGATGCACCCAAGCCCAATGAAAATAGAAAATAAAAAATAAAAAATAAAACCGGGAGTGGAAGTGGGAGTTGGAGTTGGGAAAGAATTGTATCATTGAAAAAATAAAATGGGAGTTGGAACTTGTATCATTGGGTTGATGAATGGGACTTGGGTGTGCAAGGAAGGAAGTGGGAAAAGAATATGGGGAGGATGGTGGTGAAACCGGGAGACTTGGAATTGATTTCCATGAAGTGGAGTGTGGGAGTGGTGAAGGAAAAAAATGGAATGATTTATTTTTGATTATCATGGAGTTGGGATGCACCCAAGCCCAATGAAAATAGAAAATAAAAAATAAAAAATAAAACCGGGAGTGGGAGTTGGAGTTGGGAAAGAATTGTATCATTGAAAAAATAAAATGGGAGTTGGAACTTGTATCATTGGGTTGATGAATGGGACTTGGGTGTGCAAGGAAGGAAGTGGGAAAAGAATATGGGGAGGATGGTGGTGAAACCGGGAGACTTGGAATTGATTTCCATGAAGTGGAGTGTGGGAGTGGTGAAGGAAAAAAATGGAATGATTTATTTTTGATTATCATGGAGTTGGGATGCACCCAAGCCCAATGAAAATAGAAAATAAAAAATAAAAAATAAAACCGGGAGTGGAAGTGGGAGTTGGAGTTGGAAAAGAATTGTATCATTGAAAAAATAAAATGGGAGTTGGAACTTGTATCATTGGGTTGATGAATGGGACTTGGGTGTGCAAGGAAGGAAGTGGGAAAAGAATATGGGGAGGATGGTGGTGAAACCGGGAGACTTGGAATTGATTTCCATGAAGTGGAGTGTGGGAGTGGTGAAGGAAAAAAATGGAATGATTTATTTTTGATTATCATGGAGTTGGGATGCACCCAAGCCCAATGAAAATAGAAAATAAAAAATAAAAAATAAAACCGGGAGTGGGAGTGGGAGTTGGAGTTGGGAAAGAATTGTATCATTGAAAAAATAAAATGGGAGTTGGAACTTGTATCATTGGGTTGATGAATGGGACTTGGGTGTGCAAGGAAGGAAGTGGGAAAAGAATATGGGGAGGATGGTGGTGAAACCGGGAGACTTGGAATTGATTTCCATGAAGTGGAGTGTGGGAGTGGTGAAGGAAAAAAATGGAATGATTTATTTTTGATTATCATGGAGTTGGGATGCACCCAAGCCCAATGAAAATAGAAAATAAAAAATAAAAAATAAAACCGGGAGTGGAAGTGGGAGTTGGAGTTGGGAAAGAATTGTATCATTGAAAAAATAAAATGGGAGTTGGAACTTGTATCATTGGGTTGATGAATGGGACTTGGGTGTGCAAGGAAGGAAGTGGGAAAAGAATATGGGGAGGATGGTGGTGAAACCGGGAGACTTGGAATTGATTTCCATGAAGTGGAGTGTGGGAGTGGTGAAGGAAAAAAATGGAATGATTTATTTTTGATTATCATGGAGTTGGGATGCACCCAAGCCCAATGAAAATAGAAAATAAAAAATAAAAAATAAAACCGGGAGTGGGAGTTGGAGTTGGGAAAGAATTGTATCATTGAAAAAATAAAATGGGAGTTGGAACTTGTATCATTGGGTTGATGAATGGGACTTGGGTGTGCAAGGAAGGAAGTGGGAAAAGAATATGGGGAGGATGGTGGTGAAACCGGGAGACTTGGAATTGATTTCCATGAAGTGGAGTGTGGGAGTGGTGAAGGAAAAAAATGGAATGATTTATTTTTGATTATCATGGAGTTGGGATGCACCCAAGCCCAATGAAAATAGAAAATAAAAAATAAAAAATAAAACCGGGAGTGGGAGTGGGAGTTGGAGTTGGGAAAGAATTGTATCATTGAAAAAATAAAATGGGAGTTGGAACTTGTATCATTGGGTTGATGAATGGGACTTGGGTGTGCAAGGAAGGAAGTGGGAAAAGAATATGGGGAGGATGGTGGTGAAACCGGGAGACTTGGAATTGATTTCCATGAAGTGGAGTGTGGGAGTGGTGAAGGAAAAAAATGGAATGATTTATTTTTGATTATCATGGAGTTGGGATGCACCCAAGCCCAATGAAAATAGAAAATAAAAAATAAAAAATAAAACCGGGAGGGGAAGTGGGAGTTGGAGTTGGGAAAGAATTGTATCATTGAAAAAATAAAATGGGAGTTGGAACTTGTATCATTGGGTTTATGAATGGGACTTGGGTGTGCAAGGAAGGAAGTGGGAAAAGAATATGGGGAGGATGGTGGTGAAACCGGGAGACTTGGAATTGATTTCCATGAAGTGGAGTGTGGGAGTGGTGAAGGAAAAAAATGGAATGATTTATTTTTGATTATCATGGAGTTGGGATGCACCCAAGCCCAATGAAAATAGAAAATAAAAAATAAAAAATAAAACCGGGAGTGGGAGTGGGAGTTGGAGTTGGGAAAGAATTGTATCATTGAAAAAATAAAATGGGAGTTGGAACTTGTATCATTGGGTTTATGAATGGGACTTGGGTGTGCAAGGAAGGAAGTGGGAAAAGAATATGGGGAGGATGGTGGTGAAACCGGGAGACTTGGAATTGATTTCCATGAAGTGGAGTGTGGGAGTGGTGAAGGAAAAAAATGGAATGATTTATTTTTGATTATCATGGAGTTGGGATGCACCCAAGCCCAATGAAAATAGAAAATAAAAAATAAAAAATAAAACCGGGAGTGGAAGTGGGAGTTGGAGTTGGGAAAGAATTGTATCATTGAAAAAATAAAATGGGAGTTGGAACTTGTATCATTGGGTTTATGAATGGGACTTGGGTGTGCAAGGAAGGAAGTGGGAAAAGAATATGGGGAGGATGGTGGTGAAACCGGGAGACTTGGAATTGATTTCCATGAAGTGGAGTGTGGGAGTGGTGAAGGAAAAAAATGGAATGATTTATTTTTGATTATCATGGAGTTGGGATGCACCCAAGCCCAATGAAAATAGAAAATAAAAAATAAAAAATAAAACCGGGAGTGGGAGTTGGAGTTGGGAAAGAATTGTATCATTGAAAAAATAAAATGGGAGTTGGAACTTGTATCATTGGGTTGATGAATGGGACTTGGGTGTGCAAGGAAGGAAGTGGGAAAAGAATATGGGGAGGATGGTGGTGAAACCGGGAGACTTGGAATTGATTTCCATGAAGTGGAGTGTGGGAGTGGTGAAGGAAAAAAATGGAATGATTTATTTTTGATTATCATGGAGTTGGGATGCACCCAAGCCCAATGAAAATAGAAAATAAAAAATAAAAAATAAAACCGGGAGTGGAAGTGGGAGTTGGAGTTGGGAAAGAATTGTATCATTGAAAAAATAAAATGGGAGTTGGAACTTGTATCATTGGGTTGATGAATGGGACTTGGGTGTGCAAGGAAGGAAGTGGGAAAAGAATATGGGGAGGATGGTGGTGAAACCGGGAGACTTGGAATTGATTTCCATGAAGTGGAGTGTGGGAGTGGTGAAGGAAAAAAATGGAATGATTTATTTTTGATTATCATGGAGTTGGGATGCACCCAAGCCCAATGAAAATAGAAAATAAAAAATAAAAAATAAAACCGGGAGTGGAAGTGGGAGTTGGAACTTGTATCATTGGGTTGATGAATGGGACTTGGGTGTGCAAGGAAGGAAGTGGGAAAAGAATATGGGGAGGATGGTGGTGAAACCGGGAGACTTGGAATTGATTTCCATGAAGTGGAGTGTGGGAGTGGTGAAGGAAAAAAATGGAATGATTTATTTTTGATTATCATGGAGTTGGGATGCACCCAAGCCCAATGAAAATAGAAAATAAAAAATAAAAAATAAAACCGGGAGTGGGAGTTGGAGTTGGAGTTGGAACTTGTATCATTGGGTTGATGAATGGGACTTGGGTGTGCAAGGAAGGAAGTGGGAAAAGAATATGGGGAGGATGGTGGTGAAACCGGGAGACTTGGAATTGATTTCCATGAAGTGGAGTGTGGGAGTGGTGAAGGAAAAAAATGGAATGATTTATTTTTGATTATCATGGAGTTGGGATGCACCCAAGCCCAATGAAAATAGAAAATAAAAAATAAAAAATAAAACCGGGAGTGGAAGTGGGAGTTGGAGTTGGGAAAGAATTGTATCATTGAAAAAATAAAATGGGAGTTGGAACTTGTATCATTGGGTTTATGAATGGGACTTGGGTGTGCAAGGAAGGAAGTGGGAAAAGAATATGGGGAGGATGGTGGTGAAACCGGGAGACTTGGAATTGATTTCCATGAAGTGGAGTGTGGGAGTGGTGAAGGAAAAAAATGGAATGATTTATTTTTGATTATCATGGAGTTGGGATGCACCCAAGCCCAATGAAAATAGAAAATAAAAAATAAAAAATAAAACCGGGAGTGGGAGTTGGAGTTGGGAAAGAATTGTATCATTGAAAAAATAAAATGGGAGTTGGAACTTGTATCATTGGGTTGATGAATGGGACTTGGGTGTGCAAGGAAGGAAGTGGGAAAAGAATATGGGGAGGATGGTGGTGAAACCGGGAGACTTGGAATTGATTTCCATGAAGTGGAGTGTGGGAGTGGTGAAGGAAAAAAATGGAATGATTTATTTTTGATTATCATGGAGTTGGGATGCACCCAAGCCCAATGAAAATAGAAAATAAAAAATAAAAAATAAAACCGGGAGTGGAAGTGGGAGTTGGAGTTGGAAAAGAATTGTATCATTGAAAAAATAAAATGGGAGTTGGAACTTGTATCATTGGGTTGATGAATGGGACTTGGGTGTGCAAGGAAGGAAGTGGGAAAAGAATATGGGGAGGATGGTGGTGAAACCGGGAGACTTGGAATTGATTTCCATGAAGTGGAGTGTGGGAGTGGTGAAGGAAAAAAATGGAATGATTTATTTTTGATTATCATGGAGTTGGGATGCACCCAAGCCCAATGAAAATAGAAAATAAAAAATAAAAAATAAAACCGGGAGTGGGAGTGGGAGTTGGAGTTGGGAAAGAATTGTATCATTGAAAAAATAAAATGGGAGTTGGAACTTGTATCATTGGGTTGATGAATGGGACTTGGGTGTGCAAGGAAGGAAGTGGGAAAAGAATATGGGGAGGATGGTGGTGAAACCGGGAGACTTGGAATTGATTTCCATGAAGTGGAGTGTGGGAGTGGTGAAGGAAAAAAATGGAATGATTTATTTTTGATTATCATGGAGTTGGGATGCACCCAAGCCCAATGAAAATAGAAAATAAAAAATAAAAAATAAAACCGGGAGTGGAAGTGGGAGTTGGAGTTGGGAAAGAATTGTATCATTGAAAAAATAAAATGGGAGTTGGAACTTGTATCATTGGGTTGATGAATGGGACTTGGGTGTGCAAGGAAGGAAGTGGGAAAAGAATATGGGGAGGATGGTGGTGAAACCGGGAGACTTGGAATTGATTTCCATGAAGTGGAGTGTGGGAGTGGTGAAGGAAAAAAATGGAATGATTTATTTTTGATTATCATGGAGTTGGGATGCACCCAAGCCCAATGAAAATAGAAAATAAAAAATAAAAAATAAAACCGGGAGTGGGAGTTGGAGTTGGGAATGAATTGTATCATTGAAAAAATAAAATGGGAGTTGGAACTTGTATCATTGGGTTGATGAATGGGACTTGGGTGTGCAAGGAAGGAAGTGGGAAAAGAATATGGGGAGGATGGTGGTGAAACCGGGAGACTTGGAATTGATTTCCATGAAGTGGAGTGTGGGAGTGGTGAAGGAAAAAAATGGAATGATTTATTTTTGATTATCATGGAGTTGGGATGCACCCAAGCCCAATGAAAATAGAAAATAAAAAATAAAAAATAAAACCGGGAGTGGAAGTGGGAGTTGGAGTTGGGAAAGAATTGTATCATTGAAAAAATAAAATGGGAGTTGGAACTTGTATCATTGGGTTGATGAATGGGACTTGGGTGTGCAAGGAAGGAAGTGGGAAAAGAATATGGGGAGGATGGTGGTGAAACCGGGAGACTTGGAATTGATTTCCATGAAGTGGAGTGTGGGAGTGGTGAAGGAAAAAAATGGAATGATTTATTTTTGATTATCATGGAGTTGGGATGCACCCAAGCCCAATGAAAATAGAAAATAAAAAATAAAAAATAAAACCGGGAGTGGGAGTGGGAGTTGGAGTTGGGAAAGAATTGTATCATTGAAAAAATAAAATGGGAGTTGGAACTTGTATCATTGGGTTGATGAATGGGACTTGGGTGTGCAAGGAAGGAAGTGGGAAAAGAATATGGGGAGGATGGTGGTGAAACCGGGAGACTTGGAATTGATTTCCATGAAGTGGAGTGTGGGAGTGGTGAAGGAAAAAAATGGAATGATTTATTTTTGATTATCATGGAGTTGGGATGCACCCAAGCCCAATGAAAATAGAAAATAAAAAATAAAAAATAAAACCGGGAGTGGAAGTGGGAGTTGGAGTTGGAAAAGAATTGTATCATTGAAAAAATAAAATGGGAGTTGGAACTTGTATCATTGGGTTGATGAATGGGACTTGGGTGTGCAAGGAAGGAAGTGGGAAAAGAATATGGGGAGGATGGTGGTGAAACCGGGAGACTTGGAATTGATTTCCATGAAGTGGAGTGTGGGAGTGGTGAAGGAAAAAAATGGAATGATTTATTTTTGATTATCATGGAGTTGGGATGCACCCAAGCCCAATGAAAATAGAAAATAAAAAATAAAAAATAAAACCGGGAGTGGGAGTGGGAGTTGGAGTTGGGAAAGAATTGTATCATTGAAAAAATAAAATGGGAGTTGGAACTTGTATCATTGGGTTGATGAATGGGACTTGGGTGTGCAAGGAAGGAAGTGGGAAAAGAATATGGGGAGGATGGTGGTGAAACCGGGAGACTTGGAATTGATTTCCATGAAGTGGAGTGTGGGAGTGGTGAAGGAAAAAAATGGAATGATTTATTTTTGATTATCATGGAGTTGGGATGCACCCAAGCCCAATGAAAATAGAAAATAAAAAATAAAAAATAAAACCGGGAGTGGGAGTGGGAGTTGGAGTTGGGAAAGAATTGTATCATTGAAAAAATAAAATGGGAGTTGGAACTTGTATCATTGGGTTTATGAATGGGACTTGGGTGTGCAAGGAAGGAAGTGGGAAAAGAATATGGGGAGGATGGTGGTGAAACCGGGAGACTTGGAATTGATTTCCATGAAGTGGAGTGTGGGAGTGGTGAAGGAAAAAAATGGAATGATTTATTTTTGATTATCATGGAGTTGGGATGCACCCAAGCCCAATGAAAATAAAAAATAAAAAATAAAAAATAAAACCGGGAGTGGGAGTTGGAGTTGGGAAAGAATTGTATCATTGAAAAAATAAAATGGGAGTTGGAACTTGTATCATTGGGTTGATGAATGGGACTTGGGTGTGCAAGGAAGGAAGTGGGAAAAGAATATGGGGAGGATGGTGGTGAAACCGGGAGACTTGGAATTGATTTCCATGAAGTGGAGTGTGGGAGTGGTGAAGGAAAAAAATGGAATGATTTATTTTTGATTATCATGGAGTTGGGATGCACCCAAGCCCAATGAAAATAGAAAATAAAAAATAAAAAATAAAACCGGGAGTGGAAGTGGGAGTTGGAGTTGGGAAAGAATTGTATCATTGAAAAAATAAAATGGGAGTTGGAACTTGTATCATTGGGTTGATGAATGGGACTTGGGTGTGCAAGGAAGGAAGTGGGAAAAGAATATGGGGAGGATGGTGGTGAAACCGGGAGACTTGGAATTGATTTCCATGAAGTGGAGTGTGGGAGTGGTGAAGGAAAAAAATGGAATGATTTATTTTTGATTATCATGGAGTTGGGATGCACCCAAGCCCAATGAAAATAGAAAATAAAAAATAAAAAATAAAACCGGGAGTGGGAGTGGGAGTTGGAGTTGGGAAAGAATTGTATCATTGAAAAAATAAAATGGGAGTTGGAACTTGTATCATTGGGTTGATGAATGGGACTTGGGTGTGCAAGGAAGGAAGTGGGAAAAGAATATGGGGAGGATGGTGGTGAAACCGGGAGACTTGGAATTGATTTCCATGAAGTGGAGTGTGGGAGTGGTGAAGGAAAAAAATGGAATGATTTATTTTTGATTATCATGGAGTTGGGATGCACCCAAGCCCAATGAAAATAGAAAATAAAAAATAAAAAATAAAACCGGGAGTGGAAGTGGGAGTTGGAGTTGGGAAAGAATTGTATCATTGAAAAAATAAAATGGGAGTTGGAACTTGTATCATTGGGTTGATGAATGGGACTTGGGTGTGCAAGGAAGGAAGTGGGAAAAGAATATGGGGAGGATGGTGGTGAAACCGGGAGACTTGGAATTGATTTCCATGAAGTGGAGTGTGGGAGTGGTGAAGGAAAAAAATGGAATGATTTATTTTTGATTATCATGGAGTTGGGATGCACCCAAGCCCAATGAAAATAGAAAATAAAAAATAAAAAATAAAACCGGGAGTGGGAGTGGGAGTTGGAGTTGGGAAAGAATTGTATCATTGAAAAAATAAAATGGGAGTTGGAACTTGTATCATTGGGTTGATGAATGGGACTTGGGTGTGCAAGGAAGGAAGTGGGAAAAGAATATGGGGAGGATGGTGGTGAAACCGGGAGACTTGGAATTGATTTCCATGAAGTGGAGTGTGGGAGTGGTGAAGGAAAAAAATGGAATGATTTATTTTTGATTATCATGGAGTTGGGATGCACCCAAGCCCAATGAAAATAGAAAATAAAAAATAAAAAATAAAACCGGGAGTGGAAGTGGGAGTTGGAGTTGGGAAAGAATTGTATCATTGAAAAAATAAAATGGGAGTTGGAACTTGTATCATTGGGTTGATGAATGGGACTTGGGTGTGCAAGGAAGGAAGTGGGAAAAGAATATGGGGAGGATGGTGGTGAAACCGGGAGACTTGGAATTGATTTCCATGAAGTGGAGTGTGGGAGTGGTGAAGGAAAAAAATGGAATGATTTATTTTTGATTATCATGGAGTTGGGATGCACCCAAGCCCAATGAAAATAAAAAATAAAAAATAAAAAATAAAACCGGGAGTGGGAGTTGGAGTTGGGAAAGAATTGTATCATTGAAAAAATAAAATGGGAGTTGGAACTTGTATCATTGGGTTGATGAATGGGACTTGGGTGTGCAAGGAAGGAAGTGGGAAAAGAATATGGGGAGGATGGTGGTGAAACCGGGAGACTTGGAATTGATTTCCATGAAGTGGAGTGTGGGAGTGGTGAAGGAAAAAAATGGAATGATTTATTTTTGATTATCATGGAGTTGGGATGCACCCAAGCCCAATGAAAATAGAAAATAAAAAATAAAAAATAAAACCGGGAGTGGAAGTGGGAGTTGGAGTTGGGAAAGAATTGTATCATTGAAAAAATAAAATGGGAGTTGGAACTTGTATCATTGGGTTGATGAATGGGACTTGGGTGTGCAAGGAAGGAAGTGGGAAAAGAATATGGGGAGGATGGTGGTGAAACCGGGAGACTTGGAATTGATTTCCATGAAGTGGAGTGTGGGAGTGGTGAAGGAAAAAAATGGAATGATTTATTTTTGATTATCATGGAGTTGGGATGCACCCAAGCCCAATGAAAATAGAAAATAAAAAATAAAAAATAAAACCGGGAGTGGGAGTGGGAGTTGGAGTTGGGAAAGAATTGTATCATTGAAAAAATAAAATGGGAGTTGGAACTTGTATCATTGGGTTGATGAATGGGACTTGGGTGTGCAAGGAAGGAAGTGGGAAAAGAATATGGGGAGGATGGTGGTGAAACCGGGAGACTTGGAATTGATTTCCATGAAGTGGAGTGTGGGAGTGGTGAAGGAAAAAAATGGAATGATTTATTTTTGATTATCATGGAGTTGGGATGCACCCAAGCCCAATGAAAATAGAAAATAAAAAATAAAAAATAAAACCGGGAGTGGAAGTGGGAGTTGGAGTTGGGAAAGAATTGTATCATTGAAAAAATAAAATGGGAGTTGGAACTTGTATCATTGGGTTGATGAATGGGACTTGGGTGTGCAAGGAAGGAAGTGGGAAAAGAATATGGGGAGGATGGTGGTGAAACCGGGAGACTTGGAATTGATTTCCATGAAGTGGAGTGTGGGAGTGGTGAAGGAAAAAAATGGAATGATTTATTTTTGATTATCATGGAGTTGGGATGCACCCAAGCCCAATGAAAATAGAAAATAAAAAATAAAAAATAAAACCGGGAGTGGGAGTGGGAGTTGGAGTTGGGAAAGAATTGTATCATTGAAAAAATAAAATGGGAGTTGGAACTTGTATCATTGGGTTGATGAATGGGACTTGGGTGTGCAAGGAAGGAAGTGGGAAAAGAATATGGGGAGGATGGTGGTGAAACCGGGAGACTTGGAATTGATTTCCATGAAGTGGAGTGTGGGAGTGGTGAAGGAAAAAAATGGAATGATTTATTTTTGATTATCATGGAGTTGGGATGCACCCAAGCCCAATGAAAATAGAAAATAAAAAATAAAAAATAAAACCGGGAGTGGAAGTGGGAGTTGGAGTTGGGAAAGAATTGTATCATTGAAAAAATAAAATGGGAGTTGGAACTTGTATCATTGGGTTGATGAATGGGACTTGGGTGTGCAAGGAAGGAAGTGGGAAAAGAATATGGGGAGGATGGTGGTGAAACCGGGAGACTTGGAATTGATTTCCATGAAGTGGAGTGTGGGAGTGGTGAAGGAAAAAAATGGAATGATTTATTTTTGATTATCATGGAGTTGGGATGCACCCAAGCCCAATGAAAATAGAAAATAAAAAATAAAAAATAAAACCGGGAGTGGGAGTGGGAGTTGGAGTTGGGAAAGAATTGTATCATTGAAAAAATAAAATGGGAGTTGGAACTTGTATCATTGGGTTGATGAATGGGACTTGGGTGTGCAAGGAAGGAAGTGGGAAAAGAATATGGGGAGGATGGTGGTGAAACCGGGAGACTTGGAATTGATTTCCATGAAGTGGAGTGTGGGAGTGGTGAAGGAAAAAAATGGAATGATTTATTTTTGATTATCATGGAGTTGGGATGCACCCAAGCCCAATGAAAATAGAAAATAAAAAATAAAAAATAAAACCGGGAGTGGAAGTGGGAGTTGGAGTTGGGAAAGAATTGTATCATTGAAAAAATAAAATGGGAGTTGGAACTTGTATCATTGGGTTGATGAATGGGACTTGGGTGTGCAAGGAAGGAAGTGGGAAAAGAATATGGGGAGGATGGTGGTGAAACCGGGAGACATGGAATTGATTTCCATGAAGTGGAGTGTGGGAGTGGTGAAGGAAAAAAATGGAATGATTTATTTTTGATTATCATGGAGTTGGGATGCACCCAAGCCCAATGAAAATAGAAAATAAAAAATAAAAAATAAAACCGGGAGTGGGAGTGGGAGTTGGAGTTGGGAAAGAATTGTATCATTGAAAAAATAAAATGGGAGTTGGAACTTGTATCATTGGGTTGATGAATGGGACTTGGGTGTGCAAGGAAGGAAGTGGGAAAAGAATATGGGGAGGATGGTGGTGAAACCGGGAGACTTGGAATTGATTTCCATGAAGTGGAGTGTGGGAGTGGTGAAGGAAAAAAATGGAATGATTTATTTTTGATTATCATGGAGTTGGGATGCACCCAAGCCCAATGAAAATAGAAAATAAAAAATAAAAAATAAAACCGGGAGTGGAAGTGGGAGTTGGAGTTGGGAAAGAATTGTATCATTGAAAAAATAAAATGGGAGTTGGAACTTGTATCATTGGGTTGATGAATGGGACTTGGGTGTGCA
>CAMQQG010000226.1:0-37010 GCA_947034895.1 Rhytidiadelphus loreus | reverse complement strand
AGCTAACCCGGCCGAACATGGTTCGCGCTGGGCACGGAGGCGTTTAGCCTCCGCGCCCCGCTGCTGTTCGGCCCGGTCATGGCGCGCGCGCCCGCGCGCCGCCGACCCGCTTGAACTCTGTTCGTCTTAGCGAGGCACCATGCTCCCTCAATTCGTCATGCTTGCAGCGCTCGGCGCTGCGTGCGCCGGCTGCTCGGCGCCATCAACCAACATCGCGCTCGCCGCCGACAATCCCGCAAACCCCGACGCGGCCTCAGTGCCGTTCGTCCGGCCCGTCAACGTGCTGGCGGAGGGTGCGGCACCGCAGACCACCATCCCGCCCGCAGCCATGCACATGGCCGGCGGCTCAATGCCGAGCATGGATATGTCTGGAGGAATGTCCGGCATGGGGCAGGGTTCGATGCCCGGCATGCCGCACGCGGCAGCCAGTGATGCTCCGATGCCGGGGATGAAAATGGCACGGGCCGCGCCGGTCGCTGCCGGCGAGGCCAATGCTGTCGGCACCGTGAACGCAGTCGATGCCGCCAAGCACTCCGTGAACGTGACGCATCAGCCGATCAAGGCACTGGGCTGGCCCTCCATGACCATGGATTTCCCGGTAACATCATCGATCAACCTGAGCGCGATCAAGCCAGGCGACCGGATCAGCTTCACGCTCGGCCGGCCGGATGCGGACGGCAACCGGCAGGTGGTGCAACTCAAGCCGGTGCCCGGGTCGGCCGGCGGCCAAGGCGGCATGCCGTTAATGGGTCACGGCTCCATGCCGGGCATGAAGATGCCAGGCGATCCGCAATGAAGCGGTGTCGCCGACCACGCCTCGGCGCAGTTGTCGTCGTCGGGATGAGCCTGGCCGGCTGCGTTGCCATACCGCCAGACCAAGGTTTTTCGGGCGTGGCCGATGCGGTCGCAGGCCGGATACCACAACGCGTGGCATGGAGCCGTGGGACGCCGGCCGACGAGCACGCGGGCGCGGCCGTGGCCGCGCTGTTGTCGCGGCCGCTCGGTGCCGAAAATGCCGTGCAGGTCGCGTTGCTACGCAATCGCGGCCTCCAGGCGAGCTATGCCGAGCTGGGCGTGGCACAGGCCGACCTGGTGGAAGCCGGGCTGCTGCAGAACCCCGTCTTTGACACCAGCATTCGCTTCCCTGACACCGCGCATCTCGCAACCGATCTGGAAACCGGCCTGACGCAGAGCTTCTTGAACCTGCTGTTGCTGCCCGCAAAGAAGGAGATCGCGGCGGGGCAGGCTGAGGCAACGAAGCTGCGCGTGGCGGCCGAGGTGCTCGATCTCGTGGCCGAGGTGAAGACCGCATATTTCCGGTTGGAGGCGGATCAGGCGATCGGAGCGCTTCTGCATGATCGCGTGTCGGCCGCCGATGCCGCGGCATCACTCGCCAAGCGCCTGCACGACGCGGGAAACATCAGCGATCTCGACCTGTCCCGCCAGCAAGCGGATGCCGAGCTGACGCGGACCGAGTACGCCGACGCGCTCGCCGGGGCGGCAGCGGACCGGGAGGAGCTGAACCGGTTGATGGGCCTGTTCGGTGCCGATACCGGCTGGATGGTCCCGGATCACTTGCCGGACATCCCGCCGGAGGCGCTTCCCTACGCCCGGCTGGAGACAATGGCTATCTCCGGCAACCTGAGGATCGCCGCCCTGCGCCGGCAGGCGGAGACGTCCGCCAAGGCGCTCGGCCTGGCCACGGATTTCGGCTGGCTTACCGACGTACAGATCGGCGTCAGCTCGGAAAAGAACTCAGAGGGTTATCGGGTCACCGGCCCTACCATCCAACTCCCCATTCCGCTGTTCAACCGCGGCCAAGCGTCGCGCGCCCGGGCCGCCACGGCGCTCCAGCAGAACGAGGATCAGATGGCGCAGCTCGCCATCGACATCCGGGCGCAGGTGCGCACCCTACGTGACCGGCTGATCCGCACACGCGACCTGATCGACCGCTACAGCGCCGTAGTCGTTCCGCTGCAACGACGCATGCTCGCCCTCGGCTTGCAGCAATACAATTTCATGCTGCTAGGGCCGTTCGACCTTCTGCGCACGAAGCAGGACGAGATTGCCGCCTCACGCCGTCTGATCGAGGCGACTCGCGATTACTGGATCGCGCGCGCTGAGCTGGACCGCGCCCTGAGCGGCCAAGCCGCTATTCCACCCTCGAACGCAGCAGCTCCGCGCCCCGCCGCCCGGCTCGCCTCACCCCCGCTTCCTACCCATGGAGAACCCGTATGACCTGGTTGCGCCGAAACGTCCTCGCCTCCGTCGCCACGCTCGCTGCCGGCGGCACGCTGCTGCGCCGCGCCTCGGCTCAAGCGCCAGCCGCGCCGGGAACGCCTGCCACGCCATCGGCCCGAACCCCGGTGACGACGCTGCAGAGACGATCTCTGCCGTTCGAGATGAAGGATGGGGTCAAGGAGTTCCATCTTGTCGCCGGCGAGTACACTCAGGAGTTTGCGCCGGGCTTCAAGGTGAAGGTCTGGGGCTACAACGGCATGTCGCCCGGGCCGACTATCGAGGCAGTGGAAGGCGACCGGGTGCGCATCCTGGTGACCAACAAGCTACCCGAGCACACTTCCGTGCATTGGCATGGCGTGCTGTTGCCGTCCGGCATGGATGGTGTGGGCGGCTTGTCAGGCCCGCACATCAAGCCCGGCGAGACCTACGCCTATGAATTCAACCTGCGCCAGCATGGGACGCAGATGTACCACCCACACGGCGACGAGATGCTCCAGATCGCGCTCGGCATGATGGGCATGTTCATCATTCACCCGAAGGACCCCGACGAGGGCCGCGTCGATCGCGACTTCGCTTGGATGCCCCATGCCTGGAAGATCGACCCCGGCACCTCGCGGCCAAACCCCGCGGAGATGACGGATTTCAACATCTGGTCACTGAACGGCCGTATCTTCCCGGCCACCCTGCCAATGGTGGTGCGCACGGGGGAGCGCGTGCGCATCCGGGTCGGCAATCTCAGCATGGTCGAGCACCCCATGCATCTGCACGGCCACCATTTTGAGGTGAGCGGCACCGATGGCGGACCAATCCCGCCCGAGCGCCGCTGGCGCGAGGCGACCGTGCAAGTACCGGTCGGCACCACGCGGGATGTCGAGTTCATCGCCGATAATCCTGGCGACTGGGCCTATCACTGCCACAAATCGCACCACACGATGAACGCGATGAGCCACAGTTTTCCGAACATGGTCGGGGTGGACCAGGGCGCCGCCGCGAGCGAAATCAGCCGCCTGGTGCCGGGCTACATGCCGATGGGGAAGGACGGCATGGCCGAGATGCAGAGCATGTCGGGAATGATGCGAGGCCCACGCAACACCACGCCGATGATGGGCGGCCGCGGCCCTTATGGTTCGATGGAGATGGGCGGAATGTTCACCACCCTGAAGGTGCGCGACCAGCTTGCCAGCTACGACGATCCCGGTTGGTATCGAGCGCCGGCCGGCACCGTGGCCTGGAGGGTTTCCTGATCGGGCAATCGAGCCATCGTCTGGCTTCGGAATCGCTGAGTGAATCGAGCCCGATCGACTAACTCAGCGCTGTAACCTGCACGCGACTCACGCACGCTCAAGTCATTGAGCTTGTGTGATTGCGCTGGTCTTGACGTTTCAGCACCTCCTCGTCGCTGAGCCGTGCGTCGTAGATCGAGCGAGGCTCTATAGTACGTGCCACGAGCGTTGCGATGGCAATAGCAAGCAACATTGGCACAATGAAAGACCGTGCATGCCCGGTCAGCTCCATCATCAGCACGACCGCCGAAATCGGCCCCTGGGTGGTCGCCGCTAGGAATGCGCCGGCGCCCAACACTGCGAATAACCCCGACGGAACACCTGGCCACAAAGAGGACCATGGCACGCCCAGCAGGCCGCCTAGCAACGCACCGATCGCCAGGGATGGCGTGAAAAGTCCGCCGGGCGCTCCGCTACCAAGGCAAATCAGGCTTGCGGCCGGTTTAAGCAGAACGAGGGCGACCAGCATCGCCAGTGTCACTCGGCCGGTGAAGGCCAGTTCGGCCACGTCCCGGCCATTGCCTAACAACTGAGGGAACGGGATAGAAACCACTCCCAGCAGGGTAAGTGCCAGGATCGGGGCTATAAGGCGCCATCTGCCGGTTGGACGGTGGTGATCCGCCCAGGCGACTGCACGCACATAGAGCACGGAGACGAGCCCTATGACCGGCGCAGCCAGGAGCGCCCAGGCGGCGCTGGAAATCGAACCGGGGTAGTCGGGAATGAGATAGGTCGGCGCATCTGGTAGGAAGGCCCAGGACACGCCTGTGGCGATCAGCGACGTGAGCAGGGCAGGCAGGACAAGGCGCAGCGCCAGTTCGCCTCGCAGCACCTCCAATGCGAACAACGCGCCGCCCAATGGCACACCGTAGGCCGCAGCCATGCCGGAACCCGCTCCGCACGCGACCAACAGGCGCCGAGCATCGTCCGACAGTCTCGCCCGGTCTGATAGCGCATTGGCGATGACGGCGCCCGTCTGCTTGGGAGCACCCTCCCGACCAAGCGAGCTGCCCATGCCCACCAGCAGTATCGACAGCACGGCGCTGGCAAGCGTCTTGCCGGCCGGCAGCCGGCCGGCGTGAAACCAAATCGCCGCGGTGATGTCGATGCTGTTGGCGCTGGACAAGCCGTTTCAGGAGCAACTGTCCGGCGGCTGTCAGCAGCCCCGCTGCGCAGAGCACACCCAGATGCCACCAGGGTATAGCCTTGGATGCGGCCTCCAGAAGGTCAACGCCGCCTCCGGACCAGACCGTGTGCTGCACGAGTTCCAGCAGCCCGGTCAGTGCCGCGGCGGCAAGTCCGGTCCCGACGCCGGTCAACACGACCGCCAGCCAGAACCCGGCGGCATCCCGCCGGGCGAGAATCGGCGCGATCATGCTGGAAGCAGCTTAGCTGACCGACACGAGCACCCGGTGCCAGGCTGCACTGAGATAGCCTTTGAAGTTCCAGGTATCGTCCGGCAGCGCAGGCTGGGTTTGTCCGGCCGAGTCCCACGCGCGGACGACGAGCTCGTGCTCGCCCTTGGGGAGTTCCACGGCGGCGGTCCAGAAGGTGCAGCTCCAGGGCGAAGACCTATCGTGTTCGAGCTCCGCCTGTGTCCAGGAACGGCCGCCATTCATCGACACGTCCACCCGCACGACTGCACGCGCCGTGGCGATGGCGTATCCGCAAACTTTCAAGGATACCACTGGAAGCTTTGCTTGCGGCGGGGGTTCGCAGATCGCGGCGTTCAATGGCATGTCGTTGATCGTGATGCCTTGTTCCCAATCCACGGTGGCCTCTGTGGTGTCGGGTGGCACCAGCTTGTAGTCGCGCTGCTGCATGTGGTTGGCCGATGGTGCGTCCTGGACAGTGATCGAGGCGAGCCATTTCGGGCTGCGCACGCCGGCAAAGCCTGGAACGACCACGCGCAGTGGAAACCCGTGCTCGGCGGCCAGGGGCGCGCCGTTCATTCCGTAAGCCAGCAGAACCTCCGGCGACATCGCCTTTGTCATCGGGATTGATGCGCCATAACGAAAGCGGCCTTCGCTCGGCATCTCGACCTCGTCGCAGGCCTCGAAGGCGACATGCAAGGCCGCGTCCTCGTCCGCACCGGCGGCGCGGAGCACGTCGGCCAAAGCAATTCCCGTCCAGGCGGCGTTGCCGATGGCGCCCGGTGCCCAAGGGTCGCCGGAGGTGGGGCGCACCGTCTGCATGTCCGCCCTGCGGTTGCCGGCGCACTGCATGACGGCCGTCACCGTGTGCTCGGCGAACCGCTGCCGGAGCTCCGGCACCGACAGGTTCAGCTTCGTGGCGACGCGGCCGCTCACGCGTAACCAGTGGTCCGCCAGACCCAGTTGCGGAATGTCGCCGTGGCTGCGGACGTAGAAATCGGCCTGCGCCGTGATCATCGCCGCACGTAGCCGGTGCAATTTCGGTTCCGCGTTGTAAGGGTGCTGCGTGTGGACGATCAGGTTGGTCTTGGATGCGAACGGATTGTGCATGATTGTTCCTTGATCATCCCGCGTGTATTGAACGGCCGCTACGGCTTGCCCTTGGTTTCGACGAGGTAGGCGATCACCGCGTCCGCATCTGCGGCCGAGACAGGCGCCTTGTAGACGGCGATCATCTTGTGAACTTCGCTGGTCCACGCTGCCTTGGACAGTGATGGCTGGTTCAGCACCATGCCCGCGGAATGGCAGGCCACGCAGTTGTTGTTGATGGCATCGGCCTTGTCTCCGCCCGGAAACGTACGATCGCCGGTCGGCAGTTCCACTTTCACCGATTTGAAAGTCATCGCGGTTTCCGCCGCCGCCGGTGCCAGGCGCGCGCCGATAAGCGCACTTGCAATCATTATTGTCCTCAGCATAGCGAAGCGCTCCTCAGGTTGCAGTCAGGCCAGCGGTTTCGATACCGTTCTGCATGAATCCGCCGGGATTCCAGTTTGGTATGGCCGGCTGGGTGATCCCGTTGGTATTCGTGCAACGAACCATGAGAGCGTGTCCGCCCTTTGTGGCGAGCGACACCGTGGTCTCCCACTGTCTAAAGCTATACCTCCCCTCGTCCCGTCCGAGCTTCGTGGGGAGCCACGTCCGCCCGGAGTCAGTTGAGACATCCACCCGGGCAACACCCGTGTCGCCGCCAAGTGCGATGCCGCGCACGGAAACAGGCGCGCCAGAGGCGACCGACTGGCCAGGCTTGAGGTTTGTCACGAAAGATCGCGGATTCATCCGGTTGATCGGCACCGTCTTAAAGCCTGTAGAATCGGGCTTGACGTCCGCGTTTGGCGTATCGGGAATGCGGTAGGCGGTCTTCATCCAGTATTGGTCATCGGCGTGGTCCAGAACTTCGATGTCACTCAGCATCTTGACCCAGTACGTTGAGTACCAGCCGGGCACGACCAGACGCAGGGGAAAGCCGTTCAGCAGCGGCAGCTGTTCGCCGTTCATGGCGTAGGCGATCATCACCTCGCCGTCGCGCGCGTGGTCGACATCGAGCGATTTCTGAAAATCCGGCGCACCGTCCACCACTGGTGTGTCCAGTCCGTTGAACCGGACCTGCATTGCCCCCGGCTTGATGCCGGCGCGATCCAGCACGTCCTTCAAACGCACGCCGGACCACCGCGCATTGCCCATGGCGCCGTTCGCCCACTGGCCGCCGGCCACTCGCGGAAAAAACAGGCCGCGGGAATTGCCCGAACACTGGTTGACGGCGGCAAGCTCGACGCGCGGCATCGCGGCAAGCTCACTGAGGGATAGGGACAATGTACGGTCAACCTGACCGCGCACTGTGAGGCGGAATTTGTCGGCATCGATCTCCTCGGGGATGACGGCCCAGTGCCAGCGCACGAAGAAGCGATCGTTCGGCGTGAACACGCCTTGGTCGAACACCTCGAAAGGCGTCTCCAGCAGTGCCGGCCGAGTGCGCTGTAGGATCATCGCACCTTTCTGCGGAAATGCAGTCGTGATGGGCCGCTCGCCCGGACCGCCCGGTAGCGGCAGAGTGATCACGTCTTCGGCCCAAGCGGGCGCGATACCGTTCACGGCTGCGGCGGCGCCCGCAGCTCCCAGAGCACCCAAAACCTTGCGGCGCCCGAGCAGGTTTGACGGACCGTTCATGTTAGCTCCTTGCATTTGGAACGATGGCCTCTTGGCGGCATCAGGCAACGCCCAGCAGCCGGATCAGCGCAAGGCTGATACCGCCCAGCACCACCAGCGAAAGAGTGACGGCAGCGGTCACGCGAACGCCAGCCTGAGCGACAACACGGATATCGACCCCAAGACCCAACGCCGCCATGGACACCGTGGTCAGCAGGTTTGCGGCCGTCTTGATCGGCGGCAGCAAGCCGACTGGTATCAACCCGAAGGAGCGCACGGCCAGCACGATCAGGAAGCCCACGATAAACCAGGGCACCAGCTCGTGCAGCGCGGGCCCGGCACGCTTCGGCCGATCTCCTGCCGTCACGTTCGGCGCCTGCTCCTCCACCGCGTCGCGCAGGCGACGAGTGAGCAAAGACAGCGCCAGCACCACGGGTCCCAGCATCAGCACGCGCACCAGTTTCACGACCGTACCGACCTGGTTGCTGAGCGCGCCGATCGGCAACGTCGCCGCCAGCACCTGCGGCACCGCATAGACGGTCAAACCTGCCAGCACCCCGTATTGCGTCAGCGACAGCAGCAGCACCGGCACCAGAAGCGGCAGCAGCAGCACGACGATCACGCCGAGAACCGCGGTGAATGCGATGGACGACGCCACGTCATCGCCATCCGCGCCAATCACCGGTGCCACCGCTGCGATGGCGGAATTGCCGCAGATCGAGTTGCCACACGCCACCAGGATGGCCATGCGCTGCTTCAGCCCGAGCGCGCGGCTGATTGCGTAGCTGGTGGCGATGGCGACAGCCACGACCAGAACGATGCCGCCCAGCAGTGCCGGACCAAGGGCCAGCACCGTGGCCACGCTGACCGACGCGCCCAGCAGGACGACCGCCACCTCAAGCAGGATCTTGGCGCTGAACGCCACGCCGGGGTGCCAGCGAGCCTCAGGGGTCCAAGCAGTGCGGATGGCGACCCCCAACAAGATGGCCAGTACCAGCGCCTCCAGATACGCCTCGCCGGCAAACCTGACTTCGACGAGCTGAAGGAGGAAGGCGATCATGGTAACCAACGTGCAGAGCAGCAGGCCGGGCAAAATTTTCCAGATGGCGGAGATTGGGAACACGAGGATGCCTGACTGATCGGTTCAGCTCAGGATACGCCGCCCTATCCATCATAAAAGCGGTTTCTTCAGCTTGAACCGATCTGTTTTCTGGATCGGTTCGCCTGTTGCCCGACGGGCGTGATCAGCGCCATCAGGGCGTCCGCAGCGCGACTGTGATACCGCTCGCGGTGGCGCAGCACATGGAAGGCGCGCTCCGGCAGCGTCAGCGCCACTTCCTTCAGCAAGCCAGCTTCGAGGCTGGGTGCTGCGACGGAGGCTGATATCACGGTCGCTCCCAGCCCGGCCTCCACTGCGGCTCTTACCGCCTCGTTGGACGGCAAGCAGAGTGCTACCGTCAGGTCCGCCGGCTGCAGCCCGTATCCGGTGAGCGCACTTTCAAAAGCAGACCGCGTGCCGGACCCTTGTTCTCGCAGAACCCAGGTGCTGCCAGGCAGGCGATCGATCATGCAGCCACCTCTGGCTTGCCGATGGTGGCGTGGCCGCGTCGAAGCTCGCTGACCCGGCTGACGATACGCAAGGCCGCTGGCCGATGGGTGATCAGCAGTGTCGTCCTGCCCTGCATCAGCTTGGCCAGCGCGTCCAGGACGGCACGCTCGGATGCGGCGTCCAGGCCTTCGGTCGGCTCGTCGAGGAGCAGTATCGGCGCGTCCTTCAGGATGGCGCGCGCGATCGCTAGGCGACGCGCCTGGCCGCCGGAAAACCGGGCGCCGTTCTCGCCGGCCAGCGTGTCGAGGCCGGCCGGCAGGTTGGCAATGTCGTCTTCGAGATGGGCGGCCCGGAGGGCCTCCCTCAGTTCGGCATCCGTAGCATCCGGACGGGCCAATCGGAGATTTTCGCGCACGCTGATGTTGAACAGGTGGGTCTGCTGCGAGACGACGGCGAACAGGCTGCGTGCCGTCTGCCCGTCGAGATCGCGCAATGCGGTGCCGCCGATGGTGACGTCGCCGTCGTAGTCCCAGAAGCGCAGCAACACGTTCAGGATACTCGTCTTGCCCGACCCGCTTGCGCCAACGATGCCGATCGCTTCGCCTTGCGCCACGTCGAGGTCGAGGCCGTCGAGCGCCCAGGGTGCATCGTCGGCATAGCGCATGCGCAGGTCGCGTATCCGGATATCGAAGCGCTGCGGCAGGGGTGCCCCGCGGCATAGCTCGATGACGGCTGGGGCGGCGTCTACGAGGGCGAAAATGCGGCGCGCGGCGGCGAGCGTCTCGCCGAGTGCAAGGAAGGCGGCGGGCAACGGCGCCACTGCCTCGAAACTCGCGAGCACGAATAGCGCGACCATCGCCAGATCCGGCCCGGTCAGGCTGCCGGCACGGATGAGCGGGATGGTGACGATGAGCGCGCCCCACAGGGCGAGTTGCGCTACCAGGCCGGACAAAGCGGTGCTGGCACCGGCGATCCAGGCCTGAAGGCGTTGCTGGCCGACCAGCGCGATGCCGGATTGCGCAACCGCTGCGATCTGCCGCCCGGCTGCCTGGGCGATGAGCAGCTCGCCGAGCCCCTGGACCGTCTCCGACAGGATGCTGCGCAGCTCCGCGCGGATCGATACGGCACGGTGCGCGGAATCGCGGCCGAAGCGCTGCGCTGCGAGCGGCAAGGCGATGCCGGACGCCGACAGCCCTGCAGCCTCGATCCAGGTGACGGAGAAGCTGTAGTGTGCCAGGAAACCTAGCATCAGGGCGACCGAGACGACGGCGGCGACACTCGGTGCGAACACCCGCAGGTAGAGCGTGTCGAGGCTGTCGATGTCGGAACGGATACGGCTCAGCAGGTCGCCACCCCGGTGGAGCTGCAGGCGGGCCGGCGCGAGCGGCTCGAGATGCCCATAGAACCAGACGCGCAATCCGGCGAGCAGCCGGAACGTGGCCTCGTGCGTGACCAGGCGCTCCAGGTAGCGGCCTACGGTGCGGACCACGGCCGCGCCGCGGATGGCGGCGACCGGGGCGAAATACTCGATCGGGATGGCGCCGGTTCCCGCCAGCGCCATCGATGCGATGAACCAGCCAGACAGGGCGAGCAGGCCGACATTGGCGAGGATAACGACCACGTTGAGAGCGATGCCGGCGGCAGCCCACCGCGCATAGGGGCGGCCGAGTGCCAGCAGGCGAAGCAAATCCCTCATGCGTCCAAGCTGGCGCGGAGGCCCATTACGCTGGCGTAGGTCATGTCGCGCCTGGCCAGGTCACAGTGGCGGCCGCGCCCGACGATGATGCCGTTGTGCAGGACAAGGATTTCGTGCGCGTCGCGGACGGTCTCGACCCTGTGGGCGATGACCAGCATCGCGCAGCGTTTCGACAGCGCGTCGATCGATCGCGCGACCACAGCGGCGGTTTCGCTGTCCAGTGCGGCGCCTGGCTCATCCAGCACGACGAGGTCGGCGTCCTTGAGGAACATGCGGGCAAGCGCGATGCGCTGGATTTCACCGCCGGAGAGCCCCTGGCCGCGCTCGCCGATGATGGTCTCGAGGCCGTGCGGTAGGCGATCGATCAGGCGTGCGGCCTCCGCCTGGTCAATGGCCTCCCGGAGCCGGGCTCGACCGGCGTGGGGGCAGAAGAGGCGGATATTGTCGAGCAGCGTGCCGTGGAACAGCGTAGGGCGTTGCGGCAGCCAGGCGATGCGCGCCCGCCAGGCTGCGGCCGGCAGAGTGGTGAGATCGCATCCGTCCACGGTGATCCGGCCGCGTGTGGGCGTGAGGAAACCGAGCAGGAGCTGGCTCACGGTGGTCTTGCCGGCACCGGAAGGGCCGACCAGCGCCAAAAGCTGGCCGCGCGCGAGCGTGAAATCGATCCGTTCGAGTGCCGGCGTGGCAAGATCGGCAGAGCCGGCCTGCGCGACATCGTAGCTGAAGCCGACCTGCTCGAAGCGGATACGCTCGATCGGCGTGGTGACGAGACGGCCCGATCGCTCGGGCGAGAATGGCACCGGCGTGTCCAGAAGTGCGACGATGGCGTCGGCCGCGCCGATCGCCTCCATCCGCGCATGATACTGCGTGCCCATCGCGCGCAGCGGCCGATAGAACTCGGGCGCCAGCAGCAGCACGGCGAAGCCGGGCAGGAAGTGCAGTTCCCGGTAGTACAGCCGGAAGCCGATATAGACGGCAACCATGGCGATGCTGACGGTGGCCAGGAACTCCAGCGCGAGCGAGGACAGGAACGCGACACGCAGGACCTCCATCGTGCTCGTCCGATAGGCCTCGGCGCTCTGGGCAACCGCGGCGGCCTCGGCGCGGCTGGCGTTAAAGAGCTTGAGCGTGGTCAGGCCTTCGATCGCGTCGAAGACGTGGGCGGAGAGAAGGGCGAGCTTGCGCCACTGGGCCTGGTTCAGCGCCTCCGTGCCGCGGCCGATCAGCACCATGAAGATCGGGATCAGCGGCGCCGAGACGCACAGGATGATCGCCGACACCCAATCCGTCGGCACGACGAAGGCCAGGATGGCGAGCGGGATGAAGACGACCAGGGCGCGCTGCGGCAAGTAGCCGGCATAGTAGCGGCCGATGCTCTCGGCCGCGTCGAAGACGGTGCTGGTGACCTCGCCTGTGCGCTGCCGCCGGGTCCAGGATGGGCCGAGGGCGACGATGCGGGCGACGAGATCGGCGCGCACGGCGAGCACGACGCGCGCGCCGGCCTCGAACGCTGCGGCATCGCCGATCGCGCTGGCGATGGCGCGCAGATTGAACACGGCGAGCAGAAACCAGAGCCATGACCAGACCTTCTCCAGACCAAGGCCGTGGATCACCACGGCATCGACCACGCGTGCGAGCAGCCAGGCCTGGACGATCAGGGCCACGCCGCCGACCGCCCCCGACGCGATCGCGGCCATCAACGGCGCGCGGGCAAGCGAAGCTTTGCCACGCAGAAAGCCCTCCAGCTTTTTCCGGTCTGCGGGCAACATCGGCGCGGAATGGATCGTCATGTCACTCTGCCAGCGTCTATCGCACCGACGCGCCGCGCCCGCCCGAAAGCCGGCGCCACTCGCCCCGGACGAGCAGAGCGTAAATCCCGAGCGAGAAGAGGAACATGACACAGGCAGCCAGCTGGAGGGCGCGTGGCATGCCGAAAATGGCGGCACCGAGCACCACGCCGATCACCGGGCCGATCAGGAACAGGCTCAGTGCTCGCAGATTCCACAGCACCTGCAGCGCCAATCGCGGGCGATCGGCCGTGCTCACGCGTGATACGACGCGAGCTTGGCGACGCGGGCCCGAAAGACCCAGATCTGATACCAGTTGTACATCAGCATGACGGGGAACAGACCGGCGACGGTCAGCACGAAGGTGAACGGCGATATCTCCCGGCTCGCGGCGGCATCGACGGTCCAGGTGTCTGGAATGATGTAGGGGTAGATGGTCGCGAGCAGTCCTGCCGCCATGATGACGATGGTGAGATCGAGCCACAGCAGAGCGGCCACGTCGCGGTCGCGGATGGTGGCGCGGCGCATGAGGAACGAGGTGGCAATGGCGGCGAGCGGGATCAGCCACCACGCCCAGAAATACGGTCCGAACCAGGTTCGGTTGGCCCAGGGAAAGACGACCGCGATCCACAGCGTCGAGATCGGCACGGCGGCAACGGCCAGATAGAACACGGCATCGGTCCAGGTTGCAGCATGCTTGCGCACCGGCTCGTCCGCTTCGAAACGCGCGCGCACGAACAGTCCGCCTGAGAGGGAGACGGCGATGACCGCGGCGACGCCGATCCAGATGCTGAACGGGCTGATGAAACGCAAAGCACCGCCGACATAGGCCGGAACCCGGTCAGGCTCATGCGTGAGGGGAAAGCCGTGCAGCACGGCGCCGACGCACATGCCGCCGAAAAAGGTCACCGCAAGGCTCGACAGGCCGAACGCCCAATCCGTGAAGCGCCGTGTCCGATGGGAGGCCAGATGGCGGAACTCGAGGGCGACCGCGCGGGTGAGAATGCCCCACCCCCACAGCACCAAAGCTAGCGGGATCATCAAGTAGCTGAGCGCCGAGCCGTAGGCGAAGGGAAAGGAGCCGAACAGGACCCCGCCGGCGACGATCAGCCAGGTCTCGTTGGCGTCCCAGGTGCCGGCCATGGCCTGCATGATCGCACCGCGTTCGTCCTCGTCGCTGACGGTCAGCGAGAAGATGCCCGCGCCGAGATCCGCGCCGTCGAGGATGATGTAGAGCAGGATCGAAAAGGCGACCGTGAACCACCAGCCGACCGCGAGCAGGTGCTGAACATGGGTGAGAGCGTCCATCGGCTAGGTGCTCCGGCCTGTGGTAGTGATCCAGACGGCGGTCTGCATGGGTTGGTGTTCAGGCTGGGTGCGGGCTCGGTAGGCCCGGTGCGACCGAGGTCTCCGCCTTCGGCGTCTCGACCATGCCGTCGGAAGGCAGCCTGGCGCTGGCTGGTGTGCCGAGGGCTTCGTCGCCGTCCCCGGGGACCGGCGTGTTAAGAGCCGGGCCGTCATGGATGACCTTGCCGAGAAACCACCAGGTGGCGCCCCAGACCATGAGCTCGAAGCCGGCGTAACCGACGAGCCAGACCAGTTCCTGGGCGACCGACATGTGGCTGACGCCTTCGGAGGTGCGCATCAGGCCGAAGACCACCCAGGGCTGGCGCCCGACCTCGCGGGTCCACCACCCCACCCAAACCGAGATGAACGGCACGAAAGCGGCGAACACCGTCGCGCGGAGGAACCATGTGTTGGCGCCTGCCGTGCGCACGGCCAGACGCTTGCGCGCCACCAGCCAGGTGCCCCAGCCGGCCATCAGGACCATGAAGAAGCCGCAGGCGACCATCACCCGGAAGCCATAGAACGGGACAAGCATCTGCGGCCGGTCTTTTGCCGGAAACTCGTCCATGCCGCGTATCGTGCCGTTCCAGCTGTGGGTTTCGAGCAGGCTCAGCACATGCGGTATCTTGATCGCCCAGGCGTTGCCGTCGCCCGCTGCGTTCGGCCACGCCAGCAGGTTCCAGTCCGTGTTCGGGCTGCCGTCCGGGTGGTTGGCGTGCCAGTGCCCTTCCATGGCGGCAAGCACGGTCGGCTGCTCGCCGGCGACGGTCAGGCCCATCGCATCGCCAAGCCAGACCTGCAGCGGAGCGATGACCAGCAGCGCCAGGACGGCACCCTTCAGCGACCGCTGGAACATCGGCACGTGCCGCTGCTTCAGCAGATACCAGGCCGATACCCCGGCGACAAAGCCGAGCGCCACTTCGAACGATGCGATCAGCATGTGCGGGAAGCCGTAGATCACATCAGGATTGAGGATGGCCCGCCACCAATCCTTGACGACGAACACGCCGTGGCTGAGTGTGACGCCGGTCGGCGTCTGCATCCACGAGTTCGCGACCAGGATCCACAGGGCAGACAGGCTGGACGAGAGTGCCACGTTGAAGGTTGCGAAAAGATGCATCTTCCGGCTGATCTTGCCCCAGCCGAAAATCATCAATCCGATGAAGCCTGCCTCGTACATGAACGCCGTGATCGTCTCGTAGCCGAGTATCTGCCCGAAGAACGGACCGGCGGCTTCGGAGAACGGGCCGTAGAGAATGCCGAAGGCCAGTTCCATAGTAATGCCGGTCGCCACACCGGCAGCGAAGTTGATGATCAGCAAGCGCTCGAAGAAACGGCACAGACGATACCAATGGTCGTCAGCGGTCCGCAGCCAGAGCAGCTCGCCGATGAACAGCATTGCGGCAAGCCCGATCGTCAGCGGCGGATAGAGGATGTGCAGCGTCGTGATCCATCCAAAATCCAACCGAGACATCAGGACCGAAAGCGAGCTGTCCGCCATTCGAAGTGCAATCCAATCGTGTCGCCTGTGTCAACGATATCGTGTGCGCCGCGGAAATCCCCACCCGGTCAGTCGGGCGAGGCGGCTTACTCGTCCGCCTCGCACCTGGCAGCATCTCGCAATGCTGAACTATCACCCGGTTCGGAAGATGACGCGATTTTGCGTTTCCGGTTGCTCAGTTCGTCTGGAATTTCGTCGGATCGTTGGAGCCAGGAACCAGCGACTGGTAAAGCTGATCGCGAATGGTATCGAAATCCTTCCTCAGCCAGCGTGTGGTTTTTGTCTGCGTGAGAACCCGGCCGGTAGCTGTGGTCACCACTGTTTTTCCATCACACATGGCACCCGTCACGCTCGCTGATTCGCCGGTCTGCGTGCCGGGCTGGAACGCATCCATATTGCTGCAAAGATCAGCTTGCGGCGGCAATGCAGCCGCGTTCAGGTAAAGCACGATATGCCGACCGTCATCGGTGTAGGGCATCGGCGCCGGAGGATACATGGAGGCGAGCTCAGCATGGGAATGTTCGGGCGAACTGCCAAGAATAATGACAGGCAGCGAGGCATAATCTCTCCAAAGCCTCTGGCGATCGCGCGAGGGGTTCGAACTGTCGGTGATCGTTGTGGTGGCGCATCCGCCGAGGAGAAGGATGGACGGCACGATCATCTTCACGGCAATCGAAGCAAGACGTCTCTTCGGTGTTGGCAGCATAACATTTTCCTCTCGATACAGTTCAGGAACCAACGGCTCAGCCGTTTACCGTCAGTCCTGCAGGTGACCGGGCGGGATGACCGGCCTCTTGCTCGTGTCCATAAACTGCAGACGAGACAGATGATTTTCCAACGCCGATACGCGCTAGGATTGATCGGCGATAGCGATCGAAGGAGGCCTGGTTGGCCCCACAACGTGGACGCGTCCAAAGCCCAAAGGCAGATGGTGCAGCCAGGCCAGGCCAGGCGCAGTGCGCTAGGTCCTTATCAACGCCAGCAGACGATCGGCGGCCGGGCTGCGCGTGCGCTCGGCATGCGACAGGGCGCAGAAAGCCCGATCAGGCAGTTTGACAGGGACCTGATGGAGCAGACCGGCCTCCAGACTGGCCGCGGCAACGGACGCCGATATCGCCGTAGCGCCCATGCCTGCCTCGACGGCTGCGCGGACGGACTGGTTGGACGGCAGTTCCATGATTACGCGCAGCCTGGCCGGAGACACACCCAGTCCGCTCAGCGCTGCCTCCAATTCGGAGCGCGTTCCCGAGCCGGGCTCCCGCAGCACCCACTCGGCCGCCTCGAGGTCGGCCGTCGTCACCGCCGAAGCCGTCGCCCACGCATGCCCTTCGCCCACGACCACGACGAGCTGGTCGCGCGCAACCTCCGACCGCACCAGAGCTGGATCATCCGTGGCACCTTCCACGAAACCGAGCTCGGCAGTGCCGTCGTGGATGGCGGCGGCCACCTGGGCGGTGTTGCCGATGGTGAGACGAATGGTGATGCCCGGATGGGCCCGCCGGAACGCCACCAGATAGCGCGGTAGCCAGTAGCTGGCGATGGTGTGGCTGGCCTGGATCGCCAGCGTGCCGCGCAGCAAGCCGCCGAGATCGGACAGGACGAGTTCGGCCGCCTCTACGCGGGCCAGGATCGCGCGCGCTTCGACCAGGAACAGGGTGCCGGCTTCGGTCAGGGCAATGCCGCGGCCAACGCGGTGGAACAGCTTGGCCCCGTGGCGCGCCTCCAGCGCGGCGATCGCTGCACTGGCGGCGGACTGCGCCAGGTTGAGCGCCTCTGCCGCGCGCGTTACATGCTGTCGCTCAGCGACAGCGACGAAGACACGAAGCTGCTCGAGGGTCATGCCCGCGGTCCTGTGGATACTTTTGGAGGGCGGCTAGACGGCATCGGCTTCGAAGTCGCTCGGAATGGCGCCCGTCATCAGACAGGGCGACACGAACAAGGCCCTGGACCATGCGCCCAGCAAGGTGCGGGTGAAGATCGTGAGCCAGAACAGTGTCAAAAACACCACGAGCCCTACGCCGGTGATTTCGATGAATTGCAGGTGGGTCTGCCTCGCGAGTGCCAGCGTCGCGACTGCATAGACACCTAGGGGAAAGGTAAAGCCCCACCAACCGATGTTAAACGGCATGCCCTCGCGCAGGTAGCGCGCCGTGGTGAGGATGGCGAGCAGCAGCCACCACGCACCGTAGCCCCATAGCGCGGCGCCGCCGATGACGCCGATCCCCTCGGCCACCGCACCCACGCCGGGAATGCCGGCGGCGTTGAAGGTGGCTGGCGCGTCGGCCCCCAGCAGAAGCAGGCCGAGGGCACCGGTGCCGAGCGGGCCGAGTGCCAGCCAGCCCGAGGCGGCCATGTCCCGGTGCGGCAGCTTGTGCAGCACCAGTCGCAGAATGAGGATGACGAGGATGCTCAGCGCCAGCGGCACGGAGAACGCCCAAAGCGCGTAGCCAAGCACCAGCAGCCGGAGTGCCGCATGCGGATCGGCGATGTGGGGGATCAGCAGCCCCGCACTGGCGGCGGTCACCTCCGCGGCGACGACGGGCAGGAGCCAGACGGCCGTCATGTTCTCGATGCTGTGGTTCTGTCGGGTGAACATCAGGAACGGGACCAGCACGCCGCAGGCCACCGCCATCACCATGTCCAGCCACCACAAATCCTGCGCGATCACCAGCGCGGCGCTGCCCCAGCGCGGCATGCCGAACGCCACGAAGCCGTTGATGATCGTGGCCAGCCCCATCGGGATGGCGCCGAAGAACATCGAGACGGTGGAGTGCCCGAAGATGCGGCGCGCCTGATCGAAGAACAGCACCCAGCGCGCGGCATAGAGCAGGCTGAACAGGGCGAACAGGACGATGTCCGCCATCCAGAGCGCCTCGCCGATCCGGTGCAGGCCCGGCAGCGGCAGCGGCACCTGGTTCAGCGCCAGAGCGAGAATGCCGGTGCCCATGGTGACGGTGAACCAGTTCGGCGTGAACTGCCGGACGATCTCGCGCAGTCCGGCGCGGGGCCTGGCGCCGGAGCTCGCGGTTATGGTGGCTGCACGCTTCATGTGGCAATGCTCCTGTGACCGCGCGGCGCGATCGAACAATACGAAAAGTGTTGGATCGTAGCAGCCCCTGGCCCGGCTTGCGCCCCGGGCGCCCCACAAGGCTGAGCCAGTTGAGCGACCGTGCCGCGATCAATGGCGCCTCCGGCCTGAGAGGCCGAGCAGAATCCAGGCGCCGAACAGCGGCAGCGGCGCGCCGGCCACGAACATGACGAGTCCCGCCCATTGCTGGTCGGCGAGCGGCGGAATGTTCCAGCGGCAGATCACGTCCAGATAGGGCGTGTAGAGGACATTCGGCGAGAGCATCCAGATGACGGCGACGGCCGTCATCGGCATGGCGCCAACCCAGGCGAGGAGGGCCACCAGCCAATCCGGGCCGATGCTGCGGGTGGCCGGCATGAGCTGCGCCCAGAACAGCAGCCCGGAGAGCAGCTCCACAACGCCGAGCGGGGCTGCGTAGAGGGCGTTGGCCAATGCCGGGTCGAACACGCCCGGCAGGCTGATGGCGATGCTGACGCCCACGAAGACCAGGCTGGCGGACCAGGGATCGAGAGCATAGGCGAGCAAGCCCCCGCGTGCGCCCAAGGCCACCCTGGGCAGCGCCAGCAGCAAGAGCGGCGGCGCCAGTTGGTTCAAGGCCATAAGGGCCGCCGTGTAGCTCGCCATGGAGGCCAGCGGCGCGCGCAGCCCCCAGCTTGCCGACGCGACCACAAGGAGTCCGGCCAGGCCGGAGAAAAGTCGGGCCGTCGCTGGCGTGCTCGCCGATGCCTCAGCCGTCATGCAGAATGCGGCGCAGGTCACGCGTGACGGCGGCGGGGTCGCCGATCTGCGAAAATCCATAGCGCAGCACCTCCCGCCCGTCCGGGGCGACAACGGCCACCAGAGATGTATGGTCGAAGAAGGCACCGCCCTGTGCCGGGCGCCAGTGCACGCCCCAGGTCTTCATCGCGGCGGCGATCTGGGCCTGCGTCCCGGTCAGCCCCACCGGCACAGGGCTAAAATTGGCGAGATAGCCATGCAGGAGCGGCGCCGTGTCCCGCGCGGGATCGAGGGTTACGAACACGATGCCGACCTTCCGGCTCTGGTCGCCCAGCCCGGCGACGGCGGCATCGATCAGGCCGAGCGTCGCGGGACAGACATCGGGACAATGCGTGTAGCCGAACGTGACCAGGACGACACGACCGTGCTGCCGCGCAAGGTCGAAGACGCCACCGGTATCGTCCGGCAGAATTAGGCGCGGCGCCAAACCCCGGCCGGAGGGCGTTCGGGCCGTGGACCCACCATACCCCGATCGCGCGGCCAGGAACAGGCCGACCAGGAGCAGTCCCGGCATGACCAGTGCCCGCAAGAGCGTGCCTGCCCGCCGCTTCATCACGGGGAAAGGCATGCTACCACACGCGCCATCCATGCGCGGCCGTCATGTGCGTGACGAACGGCCAGAAGATCGGGATGTAGGCAGCCAATGTGGCAACCGCCGTCAGCAGAGTCAGCAGGCCCAGATGCTCCAGCACGCGGGCCATCGGCGAGAGATGCTGGTCGGCCACGATGCCCACCGCACCGCCGTCGCCGATGGCATAGGTTTCCCGCCCGCCGAAGGATTGCGCGAACGGAATGGCAACGGGTGTGGCCTGGCGCTTGCCGAACAGGCTACCCACGAACACGACGTAGAACGCGATGGTCGCAAGCCACAGGATCACCCCGCCGACGGCCACGAGCGTCAGCGGCAGATGGGCCGAACCATAGACGCGCGCATAGACCGAATGCGGCAGGTATGACACCCAGGCGCGGCGCGGCACACCGTGCAGTCCGCTCCAGTGCATGCCGAGCGCGAAGACGGACATGCCGACGAACCATAACCAGACCGACGCCAATGCCAGGCCTGGGCTGAAGAGTCTGCGCCCTGTCAGATGCGGCACCATCCAGAAAGCGATGCCCATGAAAGTCATCGCCGTCGCGGTGCCCACGGTGATGTGGAAGTGGCCGGGGATCCACACCGTGTTGTGCACGATGTTATCGAGTTGCCAGCTGCCGTTCACGATGCCGCCGGCGCCGCCGAAGATGAAGGTGATCATGGCCAGGACTTGCGCGGCCACACTGGCATTGCGCCAGGGCAGCGCCGTGAACCAGCCGATCCAACCCCGGCCGCCGCGTAGCCGCCCGGCATATTCCAGGCTGAGCCCAAGGGTGAAGGCAGTGATCAGGCTCGGCAGCGCCACCGACAGCGTGAGTGCCGCCAGGATGCCCTTCCAGACCGGAGAGATGCCGGGATCGTCGTACTGGTGATGGCTGCCGACGGGGAGCGAGAACACGAGCAGCAGCGCGAATGTCAGCCGTGCCATCGGGTCCGACACCAGCTTGCCGCCGGCCTGTTTCGGCAGCAGGGCATACCAGGACACATAGGCCGGCATCAGCCAGAAATAGACGATGGGATGGCCGGTCCACCAGAACAGCGTGCGGCCGATCATCGGGTCCACCGTGTCGGTCAGCCCGAGCGCCCACGGATCGAGCTGCACCACTAATTCGGTGCCGGCGCCCACGCCTGCCAGCAGCCACATCAGCATCGTGGCTGCGCTCATGTACGTGACCAGCGGCGTCAGCTCGCCAGGCCGCTGCGCCTTCCAGCGCGCCCGCAAGTCCAGCACGATGGGCAGCGGCAACATGCTGCCGAACACCACCAGCGTCATGCCCAGATAGAAGAATGCGCTGCCTTTCAGCGGCGGATAGAACGTCCACAGCACGCTCGATGAATTATCGAACATCGCATACAGAAGCATCAGCGTGCCGACAGCCATCATCGCGAAACACAGCCGCCACAGGCCCATGTTCGGCGACAGACCCAGTTCGCGCGCCGACAGATAGACCAGCAACCCGCTGGTGATGAAGAATGTGAAGACGTAGCCGTTCAGCACGCCATGGATTGTCAGACCCTGGTAATAGCTTTGCAGCACCGGCTGCAGATAGGGATAGGCGTTGATGCCGCCGTAATTCAGCGCCTGCAATGGCCCGATCGCGGCGCCGATCATCAGCGCCGAAAAACCCCATATCAGATACGCAAGCATCATCCGCCGCTCGGCCGCCGCGGCATCGCGCGCGGGCAGGGCGAAGACGCCGTCGATAGTGGTGCTCATGCGGCGTGCCTCGGGTCCACGATGATGCGGCCGATCATGCCCTGATGCTCGATGCCGCAGAATTCGTTGCAGATGATGTTGTAGGTGCCGGCATTGGCGAAGGTGTAGGTGACTGATCCGGTAATGCCGGGGATCGCCGTCATGTTTATGGTCGTGCCTTGCACTTCGAAGCCGTGCAGCACGTCGGCGCTGGTGACGATGAAGGTGATCGCCGCACCCTGCGGCACGTGCAGCGGGCTCGGCGTCCAGGCCCACAAATGGGCCAGCATGTGGACGGCGTAGGCGTTCGGACCGGTGGCGACCAGGGCGGCATCGGCGAACCCGGATGCGGCCTCCTCCGGGTGCCTGCTGTAGCCGACGGTCTTGGCGATCACACCATAGTCGAACACTGCCAGGAACAGCGTGCCAGCCAGCAGGGCCGTGAGCAGCACGATGGCGATGAACACCCAGATACGCTCGTGCCGTTCGGCGGCCCGGTGGAAGGCAGCCTCGAAGCCGGGTGGCGGTACCGTCACATCACTCATGGCAAGATCCTAGCTGCGGGCCTGGAAAATCACGGTGACCAGGGTCCACATCGTCAGTGTGGCGAACAGCAGGAAGGCGCCCACCACCCAGGCGCCGATCGGGCGAACTGTGGACAGGTCGTCGTGCTTGGGAGCGTCGGTCATGATCGCGGCCTAATTGGCTTCGTCGGGCGAGGCGGTGCCCTCGGTCCCTGCGGCCACGGTGCCGAAGGGCGGCGTGGTTGCGGGATCACCCAGCATCGCGCCGTTGACCGTCTGGCCGTACATCGAGGTGGGAGAGTTGTGGAACGTGGCACGTGTCTTGGCGACGTCGCCGGTAAAGCGCGGATCCTGCGGCCGCAATTGGCTGTCCATGTAGGTCGCCACGTCCCAGGATTGCTGCGGCGTCAGCGAGTAGCCGAGGCCCAGCGGCATGTTGGCATGGATGAATTCGGCCGCGTGCTTGATGGAGCCCATGCCGGCGCCCCAATTGAAGGATTGCGGTCCCCACAGGGCAGGAAACACCACCTTACCGCCGGACGATTGACCAAGCCCCTGCGCGCCATGGCAGGCAGCGCATTTCTGCGCATAGACCTGGCCGCCGCGCGCGTAATCTGCAGGCAGCGCCGGCTTGGGCAGCGCCGGATAGCCGCGGCCTTCGGGCTTCTCGCCGGTCGGCAGACCCTTGGCCAAAAAATAGGCGTAGCTTTCCAACGCCACCAGCACCGGATCGCCGAGCTTGGGTGCCTTCCCGTTCATGCTGTAGAGGAAGCACCCCTGCAGTCGCTCCTCGAATGAATTCACGTGGCCGTTCTTGCTGCGATAGGCGGGATAGGACACGTAGGCGGCCCACATGGGCGCTGCGCCCGCCTGCCGCCCCGCCTGCAGATGACAGTTGCTGCAGCGCAGCTGGTTGCCGACGAATTGCGCCGCGTGAATTGCAGGTTCGCGGAATATCTGCTCGCCCATCTTCACCTCTTCGCCGAACTTGTCGTTCGGAATGGCGCTGTCCGGCGGCGGCACGAATTGCTTGGGCTTTGCGTCCGCGTCCTGCGCGCGCGCGCCGACCATCGACACATGCGGCAGAAGCCCCGCCTGCCATGCGATACCGCCCGCTGCCACGGCTGTGATGGCGATCGCACCGAGGACAATGCTCGTTTTCATGGCGTCTGCTTCTCCTTGCTGATGGCCGCGACATTGTCCGCTAGGCGCATGGCCGCGACATAGGCCGCGAGCGCCTGGATGTCCGTCTCGCTGAGGTTCCTTGCCTCTGCCTGCATGTAGGCACCGTGTGGATCGCGCATCGCCCCGCCATGCCACTGCTTCAGCTCGTCCTCGACATATGCGGCGGACTGGCCGGCCAATCGCGGCGAGAAATCACCGACGCCGGCGCCCGTCGAGCCGTGGCACTGGCTGCAGGCGAGCACGCCGGTGCGATAGTCGCCTTCCAGGAACAGCGCACGGCCATGCGCCGCGACGTCTGCCGCCGGTACCGGCTGATCCAGACTGACCGGTACGGGGAGGCTGGCGAAATAGTCTGCCGCTTCCTGCTTCTGCGCGGCGCTCAGAGAGACCGCGTAGGGCGCCATGGCCACGTTGTGCCGAGTGCCCGCGGCAAAGTAGCCGAGTTGCGCCATGATGTAGGACGATGTGAGGCCAGCCAGCCGCGGGATGCCGACATCCGGCTGGCCTGCGCCGTTCAGCAGGTGGCAGGATGCACAGCCGGGACGCTCCGGCGCGCTACCCAGCAGGGCAATCTTGCGACCCGCCGCAATGGTTGCGTCGCTGCCGTGAGCCTGCGTGAACGAGAGCAACCCGAGCAGGCCGGCTGCAGCCGCCGGATGTGGGCGTATTTTCATGACGACGAGCAGACAGGCTGACGGCGCCCGCGTCCAATCGTTTGCCGCGAACAATACGATCTTTCCTTCATTCTTGTTATCCTGCGTAGGCCTTGAACCCATACCGCTCAAAAATCCGCAGAGCTTCCGGTGAACGGATGAAAGCAAGCCATGCCTTCGCAGCCTCGGGATGGGCGGCACCTGCCACTTGCGCACCTGCGTAGATGGCTGTCGCATTGTCGCGGTCGGGGATTGCCACATGCTCGATCGCGTGGCTTGCCTGTTCCTGGAACATCGCCTCGGACTGCCAGGTGACACCCGCATCCGCCACGCCCTGCATCAGGAACAATGGCGTCTGGCGATGGTGGATGTGTGTCAGGATCGTGCTTCCGTCATGCACTTTGGTTTCATACACTGTCTGCGCCAGCTTCTCCCCGCCCGCCTTGGTCATCGCCAGCTTGATCTGGCGCGCGATACCTTCGAACGCGGGATTAGGCATCGCCAGGCGCAGCTCGGGCCGCGCCAGGTCGGCCAGGCCGCTTATATGGCCCGGGTTGCCCTTCGGCACCATGATGGCCAGCGTGTTGGTGACGTAGGGCACGGCAGGACCTGTCAACATGCCGCTCTTGATGTATTCCTGCACCTTCGTCAGCCCGGCAAAATACGCGTCCGGCTTGGCGGTCCACGTCATGTTGCCAACCGTGATGGTGCCACCTGCCTTGATCTGCTTGACCAGCAGACCCGGCGGGATCGTCTCCCAGTAGATGCGTCCCTTGTAGTCCGGATGCGCTGCTTCGAATGCCTGGACCAGTGGCGCCATGGCAAAGAAGTAGTTGCCGCCGACATAGAGCACGAGCTTGGGATCGGCGAGATCACCGTGGAAGTCGGCGAGCACGTCCACTTCGGGCACGGTGAAATCGAAGCCCCGATCTAACGCGTCGTTGTTTGCGCCATGCTGCCAGGGCGGGAACACATCCTCCTTGTATGCCGGGGCTTTCGCCTTGCCCGCCCAAGCCTGGGCATGGCAAGGCGACGCCATGAGAAAAGCCGCCGTGCCCAGGAGCACGCCGCGAAGAACCTTCATCATCCGCGTGTTCCTTACTTGGCGTAGTGGAAGCCGGCCTGCTGCAACTCGGGCAGCGTGCCGACGGCGCCGGGGGTCAGCACGACGCCGGGCAGCAGGTGGTTGGTGAACTCGGCCGCCATCGCCTCGTGCGACAGCTTGTCCGGATTGACGCTGGCCTTGATCAGGCCGGCTGTCTGCTCCCAGATCGCGTTGTGACAGGCCATGAAAACCACGCCGCGGCGCATCAGCGCCGGGATGGAATTATCCGCGGGCGAGAAGACGCCGACCGGGTCCTCATAATTCGCAGCGTCGGCGGATTCCGCCTTCTGCGTATCGGCCAACGTGTTCGTCTTGAACTTCTCCCCAGCCATCTTGCTGAGCCCGTATTTGTCCCAGATGGTCGCATCGTAGAGAGCAAGTTGCGCGCTGCCGTGGGTGGCGGAGACCGCCAGGAAGTCCGGGTGCTTGAACGACCAGATCTGCGCGTTGAGCGAATTGCGCATCAGGTTTAGCCAGGGGCTGGCGATATCGGTATTGTCCCAGACCTGTTTCGGCGACGGACGGTAGGCCAGCACTTCGGAGAGCGCTTCGTGGTCCCATTCGGCAGGCTGCGTCAGGATCATGGGAACGGTCTTGAAGGTGCGGCGACGCGGCGCCTTGGAAAGACGCTCCATCAGCGTACGAAGCGCACCAGCATCCGCATTCATCAGCGGTGCCATGGTTGGCGCGGCCAGTGCGCGCGCGCCTGAAGCGGCCAGTGTGACGGCCCCGGCCGCCACGCCAAGACCGAATTTTTGTAGCGCCTGTCGGCGTCCGGTATCGTTAGACATTCCATATCTCCCTGTATTCTGGTGTTGCTGATAACCCGGCCGAGACGCACGCGACCAATGCCGAAATTGGCTGGGAATGATCGGCCGGCACGATCCATTGTCGCCTGAGCCCATGATTGCGGGAGGAGGACGGCCCTACCGCGTGAGACGGCTCACTCCCAGGGTGCACCCGCCAGCGCGTCCAGCGGTATCTTCAGATAACGTCTGCCCTCCGCTTCCGGCTCGGGAAGCCGGCCGGCGCGGATGTTCACCTGCAGCGCCGCCAGGATCAATTTGGGCATTGGCAGTGTCGCGTCCCGCGCCGCCCTTACCCGCATGAATTCGTCTCTTCCAAGCCCAGCGTGGGGATTGCGGTCACGCTGCTCGGCCACCGTGCTTTCCCAGGCGGCTTCGCGACCACCCTCACGATAGTCGTGCCCGGTGAAAAGCCGTGTCTCGGACGGCAAGCAGACGATCTGCTGAATGCTGTCCCAGAGAATGCCGGCATCGCCGCCGGGAAAATCCGCCCGCGCGCTGCCCGTGTCCGGCATGAACAACGTATCGTGGATGAAAGCCGCGTCGCCGACCACATAGGTGATGGAGCAGAGCGTGTGGCCGGGCGAGAATAGTACGCGCGCATCGAGATTGCCGATACGGAAGACCTCGCCATCGTCGAACAACCTGTCCCATTGCGACCCATCGGTCGGGAAGTCTTTCGGCAGGTTGTACAGGCGCTGCCAGAGCTTCTGCACCTCGGTGACGCGGGCCCCGATGGCCGTGGGCGCGCCAGTGATCCGCTTGAGGTAATCCGCCGCAGAGAGATGGTCGGCATGAGGGTGCGTATCCAAGATCCAGCCGACTTTCAGGCCGTGCTGGCGGACATAGGACAACAGGCGATCTGCGGACCAGGTGGCCGTGGCGGCTGATTTTTCCTCAAAGTCGAGGACGGGATCGACGATGGCGCAGATCCGGGTGGCGGGATCGGTGACCACATACTGGATACTGAAGGTCCGGGCGTCGTAGAAACCTGCCACAAGCGGGCGTATTCCTGCCTCGTATGCGTTTGTGTCCGGCAAGGTCAGGCAGCCCTGCTCAGGCTGCGTTCTTTGTGGGGAATATCGATCTCGCTGCCTTTCAGCATCCAGTCCCAATACAGCGTCGGCAGAAATCTGGTCTTCAACAGCCAGGCGCTGTAGCGCGGTATTCTGGGGTCCAGCGGAAAGCTCGGCGTGACAGCGCCGCCATAAGCGAATTCGGCAAGCACTACGCGGCCATAGGCGGTAATCAGCGGGCATGAGCCGTAGCCGTCATAGGCAGCGTCTTGTGCGGCGCCATCGAGGGTCGCCAGAAGATTGCGGACCACCACAGGAGCCTGCTGGCGCACCGCGGCGGCGGTCTTGGCATTCGGCGTGCTGCAGGCGTCGCCGAGCGAGAATACGTTGGCGTAGCGCGTGTGGCGCATGGTCGCAGGATCGACATCGACCCAGCCTGCCGCATTGGCAAGCGGGCTCTGCTTGATGAAGCCGGGCGCGCTCTGCGGCGGCGTGACATGCAGCATGTCGAACCGGCGGACCACTTCGCTTGTGCTGCCGTCCGGCGCCACCGCGGTGAAGATCGCGGTTCGCGCCGGGCCATCGACGGCCTTCAGCGTGTGTTTGAAATGCACCTTGATGCCGTAATCGGCGACCGTCTTCTGCAGCGGCGGCACGAAGGCCGGCACGCCGAACAATACGTCGCCGGCGAGCAGGAATTCGACGCTCGATGCCTGCAGCAATCCGGCTTTGCGCAAATGGTCCGCGGCCAGATACATGATCTTCTGCGGCGCGCCGGCACATTTGATCGGCATCGGCGGCTGGGTGAACAGCGCGGTGCCGCCACGCAGGGCCTTGATGCATTCCCAGGTGTATTGCGCAAAGCGCGGATCGTAGTTGCTGCACACGCCATCCGAGCCAAGTGCCGCGCGCAGCCCGTCCACACCGTCCCAGTCCAGGTGCAGCCCCGGACAGACCACCAGCATCCGGTAGGCAATTCGCGCCCCGTCGGCGAGCACCACCATCGTCTCGTCCGGCAGGAAACGGGCGGCGGCGACCTGTATCCACGTGACGCCAGCCGGGATCAGCGAGGCTTCGCTACGTTGCGTCTGGGCTAGGGTGAAGACGCCGCCGCCCACCAGCGTCCACCCCGGCTGGTACGAATGGGTCTGCGATGGCTCGATGATGGCAACCGACAGGCTGGCGCGATGCCGGCGCAGGCTGGCCGCGACCGTGATCCCCGCCGCCCCGCCGCCCACGATCACCACGTCGAACTGGCGGGCGGCTTCCTGGCCCGGGGGCATGCGGTCATCGATATGAGGCTGGGCGTCCATGATCGATCCCTTGATGACATCGGCACAAGCGCAGGTGGCCGACGATGGTGCACAACACTTGCATAAAAACACTTACTGACATACACTAATCATGCAATCAACTAGGGTCCGTCTCCGCCATGTCATCTCTCGCGTCCCCGATTTCATGACGCCAGTTCCTCTCGATGCGCGACTGAGCGTCTCCGGACAGATCGAGGCCGCCGACTTGCCGGCGCTGGCGGGACGTGGCGTGACGCTGGTCATCAACAATCGGCCTGATGGCGAACTTCCCGCCCATTTGGCTTCCGCCCAGGCCGCGGCGTTGGCGGCCGATCTGGGAGTAGATTACCGCTATCAGCCCGTGACGTTCGCGGCGCTCTCACGCGCCGACGTCGATGCGTTCACCAACGCCGTGGCGCAGGCGCCCGGCTGTGTCCACGCGCATTGCCGCTCCGGCATCCGCTCCGCGAGCCTGTGGGCGCTGGGTCGCATTCTCGCCGGGGAGGATCGCGAGGCGGTGCGACAGGACGCCCTTACGCACGGCTTCGACATCAAGGAGGCGCTGGCGTGGCTGGACCGGCAGTGACGCTCAGCGTCGAGTCACCGTCACACGTGGAGCGTTGCGTCCCGCCCTTGCTGCACGATGCAGCACCCGGCTTCACCGCGCGCACCACCATGGGAGACCGCAGGCTGTCCGACTATGCCGGACGCTGGCTGCTGCTGTTCTCGCATCCAGCCGATTTCACGCCGGTCTGCACAAGCGAGTTCCTGGCACTGGCCGCGGCCTCGCCAAGGTTCGCCGCCATCGGGTGCGATCTGCTGGGCCTGTCGGTGGACAGCCTGTTCTCGCATCTCGCGTGGATACGCAGCATCCAGGAACGCTTCGGCGTCACCATCGACTTCCCGATCATCGAGGACCCGTCAATGGCGATCGCCCGTGCCTACGGCATGATCTCGTCCCATAGCCCGGATTCGTCGCTGGTGCGTGCCGCCTTCGTCATCGATCCGGCTGGCATCATACGCGCCATCACCTGGTATCCCATGACCACGGGCCGCAATGTGGAGGAGCAGTGGCGGCTTGTGGCAGCGTTGCAGACAGCCGACGCGCACGGTGTGCTGACGCCGGAATCCTGGCAGCCGGGCGACGATGTGATCCTGCCGCCACCGCTGACCGCGGACGCAGGCGCTCCCGCCGGCCACACCGAACGCGCCTGGTATTACCGCACCGTGAAGCTGTCCGACGCGGCCGGGGCGACGCCGTGATACCGGAAGAGGCCGCTGTCCTGCTGCGCACCGTGGCCAATCCGGCAAGGCTTCGCATCCTGTCGCGGCTGCTCGACGGCGAAGCCGGCGTGGGCGCCATCGAGCAGGAACTGGACCTTCGCCAGCCGGCGTTGTCGCAGCATCTCGGCGCGCTGCGTGACGCCGGTCTGGTGGCAACACGGCGGCAGGCACGCTCCATTTTCTACCGGCTGGCGGATGGCACGCAGGGCCCAATCCTCGTCGCCATACTGCGCGCGCTCGGTGGCCAACACGCCGAGCCCGCCGCCTGTCTTCCACGGATCAAGGTTTCGCCCGCGGGGCGCGCCAGTGCCATGTTCGCAGTCGTCAGCGCACCATGAACGTGCTGGCGGCATTCTGGCCATCGCTTGCGGGCGGCATAATGATCGGCCTGTCCGCCGCCATGCTGCTGATCGTCAACGGCCGCATCGCCGGTATCAGTGGCATTGCCGGCGGCCTGCTCGGGCCGGTGAATGCGGACACGTCATGGCGCCTGGCCTTCCTCGCTGGCCTGATCCTGGGGCCGGTCACCTACCTTGCCGCCGCCGGTCATCAACCTCTCATGCGGATAGGGGCGTCCCTGCCGGTTCTGGGCGTGGCGGGAGCACTGGTGGGCTTCGGCACGCGGCTTGGTTCGGGCTGCACCAGCGGTCATGGGGTCAGCGGCTTGGCTCGGCTGTCTCGCCGCTCAGTCGCCGCGGTCGCCACCTTCATGGCGGCGGCGATCCTGACGGTCTTTCTCGTTCGCCATCTGGGGCGCCCGGCGTGAGGATGCTGGCCGCGTTGGTGGCCGGCGTGCTGTTCGGCGCCGGCCTGTCCTTGTCCGGAATGCTCGATCCCGCAAGGGTGCTGGGCTTTCTCGACGTCGCTGGCGCGTGGGATCCCAGCCTGGCCTTCGTGCTCGGCGGCGCGGTCGGCGTCTCGGCCATCGGCTATGCTGTGTCGCGACGCATGGCCCGCCCCCTGCTCGCCACGCGTTTCGACATTCCTGACAAACACCGGATCGACGTGCCGCTCCTCGCCGGTGGCGCGCTGTTCGGCATCGGCTGGGGTTTGGCCGGTTTCTGTCCCGGGCCAGCCCTGGCCTCCCTGTCGCTAGGGGTCCCGCGAAGCTTCGTCTTCGTCGGCGCGATGTTGGCGGGCATGGCGCTCTATCGCGTCGCGCGACACCTCTGGGTGCCGCCTTGCAGGTGATGCAGGCTGTGCTCGCCGTGCTCTGCGGCGGGCTGGTCGGGTTCACGCTGGGCCTGATCGGCGGCGGCGGCTCGATCATGGCGACACCCCTGCTGCTTTACGTGGTCGGTCTGGCGCCGCACCAGGCGATCGGGACGGGCGCGCTGGCCGTCTCGGTCAACGCCTTCATCAACTGCGCGGGACATGCGCGCGTCGGGAACGTGCGTTGGCGCAGTGCCATCATTTTCGCTGTCGCCGGCATGGCAGGAGCGGCTTTGGGCTCCACATTGGGCAAGGCGTTCGACGGCAAGCGGCTGCTTTTCCTGTTCGCCATCCTGATGATCGTGGTCGGCGTGCTCATGCTGCGGCGCCGCCCCCCCGCGTCCCTCACCGGCGAACGGCCAGGCAGCGTGCCGCGCGTGGTCGCTGCGGCCCTTGTCGTCGGCACGCTGTCAGGGTTTTTCGGTATCGGCGGCGGCTTCCTGATCGTGCCAGGCCTGCTGCTTTCAACCGGAATGCCGATGCTGTTCGCTGTAGGATCCTCGCTGCTTGCCGTCGGCACGTTCGGTATGACGACTGCTGCGAACTACGCGATGTCCGGCCTGGTCGTCTGGCCGGTTGCCGGCGAATACATTGCGGGCGGTATCGCTGGCGGTCTGGCCGGCATGGCCTTGGCGGTCCGCCTAGCGCCGCGCAAAGCCGCGCTCAATCAGATTTTCGCCGGCTTCGTCTTCATCGTCGCCATCTACATGCTGTATCGTAACAGTGCGTGACTCGGGTGATATAATCAAAGGGAAAGATAATGAAGAACAAAAGTCAGACCCTCCTCGGAATTACGGCTTGCGGTATTGTTGTGCTTTGCAGTGGGCAAGTTGCCGTGGCGGCCGATCATCTCACCGCTGCCCAGGTTCGGGCCCGAGCGGCCGCCGTGCGGCCGGGCGCGTCTCTCGATCTCTCCGCCCAGGATATGCAGGGTGACGATCTGACTGGCCTCGATCTTTCCGGCGCCAAACTTACCAAAGCCAATCTGGCCGGCGCGAATTTGCACGGCGTGAAACTCGTCGGCGCCGACCTCACCGGTGCCGACCTCACGAAAGCGGACATGACCGAAACCTGGATCATGAAGGCAAAGTTCGACCATGCGAAAATGCGGGGTGCAACCCTGCAAGTGGTCATCACCTCCGACGGCATGGACAACAAGCGCGAGACGGCGGCGAGCTTCGTCGGTGCCGATCTGTCGGACACCTCGGCCACCGTGCATTTCAGCCAGGATGACATGCGCGGCGTCAACTTCACGGGAACACGCATGTCGGTCGTTCTGGCCAACCAGTCCATGGGCATGCTGCGCAGCGAGTTCGTGGATGCTGACCTGGAGGGCGCGAATTTCACCAATGCAGGGCTCGGCCGCATCACGTTCGAGTTCGCAAAACTCAAGGGCGCAGTGTTCCGCGGTGCCGATCTCACCCGCGCCGATTTCGACGGCGCCGATCTGACGAACGCCGATTTCACAGGCGCTAAGCTGGACCAGGCGACATTCGATCAGGCACAGATCAAGGGCGCGCGGGGGTTGGCCGGGAAGTAGGACGCAAGGCTGGGGCGACATTTGCGCCTGCCGCTGAGCCGAAGCTGATTGACGATGACAGTGAAGCTTGGTGCCTTGGGCAGAACCGGTTTCCGCTAGGCGCGGAAGTCGTAAGGGGCGAGGTCCGCTTGAGGCATTCGAATAACGGGCAAGTGGCCGGAAAGCAGAGCCAGTTCCTGGTGATCTGTTCAACCGACGCGTTTCGGACTGGAGGTCAGGCGCCCATCATCAATAGTGCCGTCGTGTCCGCCTGATCTGCCGAACCCAAGATGATCGCCGACTCCGGCCGCTGCCAAGCGTCCCACGATCGCCGAGAGGCGGATAACGAAGGAGCCAACGTGCATAATCCGTTCACATTCAAGCCGCATTTGCTTGTATCTACGCGGCGCCCCGACAATGCCGAGCCAGAATTATACCGGCTGCGCGCACCGATGATCGCGCCGCAGGCGTATATCCTATGCGCAGGTATAGAGACATCTCAACCTTAAACGAGGCGGAGCACTGGCTGCGCGTGGGGGCTGGGTCGCCACTCCTCTGGACCTGCCGGTGCCGTGCTTGCGCAACCGCTTCGCCGAGGGGGTGGTCATGTCGGGCGCCCAATGAGCGGGCGAACGCTGGGCGGACAGGCAGATGAAACGTCCCACCTTCAGCGATCCCTAAGGCTCGAGGCGCCATTGGCAACGCTGCCTGGAGAGCGTCACGTCGGGCGAGGTCTTGCGCGCGGCGGGTTGGAACGAAAATTCAGGGCCCTCAATTGCATCAATTATTAATAAGCCTGCAACAGCTGATGTTTGTCGGTATGCAGCGATAGCTTCGGTGCAAGGAATCTAACCGCATTCTAGATCAATCCGATTCCTAAGCCATGGCATCCGCAAATACGCTTAGCATCAATTTGGACTTGCTTGAGCCAGCCATCCAGTCGCTGTTCCTTTGTTGCCATGAACGCGACCAGGATCCTCTGGGGCCAGGTGCTCCTCGTCAGCGCCACCGTTCTCGCCTTCGTGTGGGCGGCGACAGAATGGACAGCCTGGAAGCTCGGCTTTCAGCCGGGGCTTGGCCACCCATGGTTCGAGGTTTTCGGCTTGCCTATTTACCATCCGCCGGCGTTTTTCTGGTGGTGGTTTGCCTACGACGCCTATGCGCGGGACATCTTCGTCGAGGGCGCGTACATCGCCGCTGCCGGCGGCATTGCTGCCATCGTCGTCGCCGTGACGATTTCGGTGTGGCGCGCCCGCGAGGCGAAGCGCGTCACGACCTATGGCTCCGCCCGATGGGCCGAAACGCGCGAGGTGCGAGCAGCCGGGCTGCTTGGACATGACGGCGTGCTGCTCGGCCGCTGGCGGGATGAGTATCTCCGCCATGACGGGCCGGAGCATGTGCTCTGTTTTGCGCCAACCAGGAGCGGCAAGGGTGTCGGCCTCGTCGTTCCGACGCTGCTGACCTGGCCTAGCTCGGCCATCGTCCATGACATCAAAGGCGAGAACTGGACGCTAACGGCCGGCTGGCGGGCACGGTTCGGCCGCGTGCTGATTTTCGATCCGACCAATGCGCAAAGCGCCGCCTACAACCCGCTGCTGGAGGTGCGTCGCGGCGAGTGGGAGGTGCGCGACGTCCAGAACATTGCCGACGTGCTGGTCGATCCCGAAGGCGCGCTGGAGAAGCGGAACCATTGGGAAAAAACCAGCCATTCGTTGCTGGTCGGAACGATCCTGCACGTGCTCTACGCCGAGCCGGACAAGACCCTCGCCGGCGTCGCCAATTTCCTGTCCGATCCAAAACGGCCGATCGAGACAACGCTGCGGGCGATGATGACAACACCGCATTTGGCTGACGCCGGCGTGCATCCCGTTGTCGCCAGCGCCGCGCGCGAGCTTCTGAACAAAAGCGAGAACGAGCGCTCAGGCGTGCTGTCCACCGCCATGTCGTTCCTCGGCCTCTACCGCGACCCCGTGGTGGCGGCCGTCACACGCCGCTGCGACTGGCGCATCCGCGACCTCGTGGAAGGCGCAAAGCCGGCGACCCTCTACCTCGTCGTGCCGCCATCGGACATCAGCCGGACCAAACCGTTGGTCCGGCTGATCCTCAACCAGATCGGCCGGCGCCTGACCGAGGATCTGAATGCGAAGGGCCAGCGGCACCGCCTGCTGCTGATGCTCGACGAATTTCCGGCACTGGGCCGGCTCGATTTCTTCGAAAGCGCCTTGGCCTTCATGGCCGGTTACGGCCTGAAGGCGTTCCTGATCGCGCAATCGCTGAACCAGATCGAGAAGGCCTATGGCCAGAACAACTCGATCCTCGACAACTGCCATGTGCGCGTCAGCTTCGCCAGCAATGACGAGCGCACCGCCAAGCGCGTATCCGACGCGCTCGGCACGGCGACCGAAATCCGCGACGCCAAAAACTACGCCGGCCACCGCCTCAGCCCCTGGCTTGGCCATCTGATGGTGTCGCGACAGGAGACCGCCAGGCCGCTGCTGACCCCAGGCGAGGTGATGCAGCTTCCGCATGATGACGAGCTGGTGCTGGTATCCGGCTGCCATCCTATCCGCGCTAAGAAGGCGCGCTATTTCGACGATCACCAGCTACAGGCGCGCATCCTTCCGCCGCCGCCGTTCGCGGCCGGAGCGAGGGTAGCAGGCAACGCCGACAAGCCAATTCCGGCGGCCAAAGATGATTGGCAGGGCGCCGTCGTGGCGCCTCCAGCGACCGATACCGAAGACCCTGCCAATGCTGGCATCCGCCGGGAGCCGGAATTGCCCGAACACGAGGACATCGTTACCGCACCGAGAAAGCCCGCCCAGGAGTTCGATCTCCCGGATGACGAAGCCGATGACGACGCCCAACGGCTCCGCGTATTGCAGCGCCAGGTGCGTGCGACCGCCCGGCAAGTATCGCTCGACCCAGCGGACGATATGGGGCTGTGACCGCCATGCGCACCAAGCACACATTCCGACTACCGCCGGACCTCGCTGGCAAGCTGGCAGACTACGCAACCCGAAAGCGGGTTCCGCAGGCGCTTGTAGTGGAAACTGCGCTGGCATCGCATTTGTCGCCGGACGGCGCCGATCGGCTCGAAGCTGCGCTTGCGCGCCGGCTCGATCGATTGTCGCGACAGGTCGAGCGGTTGGAGCGCCATGGCAACATCTCCAATGAGGCATTGGCCCTGTTCGTGCGGTTCTGGCTGACCACCACGCCTCCCTTGCCTGATAGCGCCCAAGCCGCCGCGCAGGCCAAAGGGCGAGAGCGTTACGATGGATTCGTGGACGCGCTGGCCCGTCGTCTGGCCCGCGGGCGCACGCTGGCGGACGAAATATCGAAAGATATCGGCGGTGGAGAAGCGAACGCGAACGACCAAAACCAACACGACTGATCGGCAACCTTGCCGATCGGCTGTCTTTCTATCCCCGAGCCCTACGGCCTTATCACCGTTGTTGCGCGCCGGCATTTCCGGCTCTTTCTAATCAACCCGCTGGTCACGCCGCCTCGATGAGGCGCCTTTCGCGGGGATTGATGTGTCGACGATCTCGTTTCGCTCCGAAGCTTTCGCCCGCGGCGCGCGCATGCTGCGCACCGCGCTCGGGCCGTCGATTGCGGGATATCTGGAAGACCCCAGCATCCTCGAAGTGATGCTCAACCCCGATGGCCGGCTCTGGATCGATCGGCTGTCGGGTGGTCTTGAGGACACCGGCTTTCGTGTGACACCCGCCGACGCCGAGCGGATCGTGCGCTTGGTCGCCCACCACGTCGGCGTAGAAGTCCACGCCGGATCGCCGCGTGTTTCGGCCGAGCTGCCGGAAAGCGGGGAGCGGTTCGAGGGGCTGGTGCCGCCGGTGGTGGCCGCTCCCTGCTTCGCCATCCGCCGCCCGGCCGTCGCCGTGTTCACGCTCGGCGATTACGTCGAGGCCGGCATCATGACCGGCGGCCAGGCCGAGTTGCTGCGGATCGCGGTGGCCACGCGCAAGAACATCCTCGTGGCCGGCGGCACCTCGACCGGCAAGACGACGCTGGTCAATGCGCTGCTCGCCGAGGTCGCCAAGACCGGCGACCGCGTGGTGCTGATCGAGGATACGCGCGAGCTGCAATGCGCGGCGCCGAACCTCGTTTCGCTCCGTACCAGGGAGGGCGCCGCGTCGCTCTCCGATCTCGTCCGCTCCTCGCTGCGGCTGCGGCCCGACCGCATTCCGATCGGCGAGGTGCGCGGCGCCGAGGCGCTCGACCTCCTCAAAGCCTGGGGCACCGGCCATCCCGGCGGCGTCGGCACGCTGCACGCCGGCTCCGCCATCGGCGCGCTGCGCCGGCTGGAGCAGCTCATCCAGGAAGCCGTCGTCACCGTCCCGCGCGCGCTGATCGCCGAGACCATCGACGTGATCGCGGTGCTGTCCGGGCGGGGTGCCGCCCGCCGCCTCGCCGAACTCGTCGCCGTCAGGGACCTCGGTCCCGACGGCGATTACGTCCTCACCCCAGCAGGAGAGCCCTGATGCTGAACCGTCTTCGTGATCGCTTGGCGACGGCGTCCGCCTTCGCCTTTTTCGTGCTCGCCACGGCGCCCGCCTATGCGGCCGGCTCCAACATGCCGTGGGAGCAGCCGCTGACGCAGATCCTGGATTCGATCCAGGGGCCGGTCGCCAAGGTGGTGTCCGTCATCGTCATCATCACCACGGGCCTGACGCTGGCCTTCGGTGAAAGCTCTGGCGGTTTCCGCCGGCTGATCCAGATCGTCTTCGGCCTCAGCATCGCCTTCGCCGCGTCCAGCTTCTTCC
>CAMQQG010000225.1:0-28363 GCA_947034895.1 Rhytidiadelphus loreus | reverse complement strand
GTGAAGGGGACGGCGGGGGTGAATCCGCTGGGCTTCGACGAGCGGGCGGTGATCGCGGTGGTGAGCCTGGTGTATGTGGGGTTGTGTGTGCGGAGCTTCATCGCGGCGCGGAAGGCGCGGACGGCTTCGGCGTAGACTGAAGCCATATGGCAGGGATACGAAGCACAGGTATGGGCGGGGGCGGGATGCGCTCCGGCGATGCGCCGTTGCGTGGCGCAGGGCGCGCGATAACGGCGGATTTGACGAAGAAAAAGAAGCCGAAGCTCAAGGACGTCTGGCCAGAGATCAAGGCGCTGGTCTTGCCGCGACGGTGGCTGCTGCTGGGTGCGTTTCTGCTGATGCTGGTGAACCGGGCGTCGGGTTTGGTGCTGCCGGCGTCGTTCAAGCCGCTGATTGACTTGGTTTTCACGAAACACCAGACGCATCTGCTGCCGTATGTGGTGGGTGCGGTGCTGCTGGCGACGACGGTGCAGGGCGTGACGTCGTTTGCGCTGACACAGCTGCTGAGCAAAGAAGGGCAGCGGTTGATTGCGGACCTGCGGCGGCAGGTGCAGGAGCACATCGGGCGACTGCCGGTGGGGTTCTATGACGAGAACCGCACAGGCACGCTGGTAGCACGCATTATGACGGACGTTGAAGGCGTGCGGAACGTGATTGGCACCGGCGTGGTGGACTTTGTCGGCGGGGTGCTGACGGCGGTGTTTGCGTTTGTGTACCTGATGAAGCAGAGCGTGAGCATGACGCTGGTGACGTTCGTCATCATGATTGCGTTTGCTTCTGTGGTGCAGCGGGCGTTCAAGACGATTCGGCCGATCTTCCGCGAACGCGCGAAGATCAACGCCGAGGTGACCGGGCGGCTGACCGAGAGCCTGGGCGGCGTGCGTGTGGTAAAGGGCTACCAGGCCGAGGAGAGCGAGGCGCGGGTGTTCGCGGGTGGCGTGGAGCGGCTGCTGAATAATGTGATCAGCTCGCTGACGGCGCAGTCGTTGATGACGCTGAGCTCGACCGTGATCCTGGGCGTGGTGGGCGCTGTGGTGATGTACATGGGCGCGCATGCGAATGCGGCGGGCAAGCTGACGACCGGCGGCTATTTTTCCTACGTGATGTTTCTGGCATTTATGACCGCGCCGATTGTGCAGCTGGTGGCGATCGGCACGCAGTTGACCGAGGCGATGGCTGGCCTCGACCGGACGCGCGAGGTGCTGGGCGAGCAGCAGGAGGACTCGGACCCGGCGCGGTCGATCCAGTTGGGGCCGGTGGTGGGGGATGTGCGGTTTGTCGATGTGGACTTTTCGTATGTCGCGGACAAGCAGGTGCTGCACGATGTGAGCTTTGAGGCGCGGCCGGGGAGTGTGACGGCGCTGGTGGGGTCAAGCGGGTCCGGGAAGTCGACGATTATTTCGCTGATTTGCGGGTTCCATACGGCGCAGGGGGGGGCCATCCTCGTGGATGGGCATGACCTGGCGGCGGTACGGTTGAGCTCGTATCGCAAGCAGCTGGGCGTGGTGTTGCAGGAGACGTTTCTGTTCGACGGCACGATCCGGGAGAATGTGAAGTTCTCGCGGCAGGAGGCAACCGAAGAGCAGCTCATGGAGGCCTGCCGCATCGCGCGCGTGGATGAGTTTGCCGAGCGGTTTCCGGAGGGGTACGAAACGATTGTGGGCGAGCGCGGGGTGAAGCTGAGTGGCGGGCAGCGGCAGCGGCTTTCGATTGCTCGCGCGCTGCTGGCGGACCCGCGGATTCTGATTCTGGATGAGGCGACGAGCTCGCTGGACTCCGAGAGCGAGGCGATGATCCAGGCGGGACTGAATGTGCTGATGCAGGGGCGGACGACGTTCGTGATTGCGCATCGGCTCTCGACGATCCGCAAGGCGGACCAGATTTTGGTGGTGGAGCAGGGCGTGATTGTGGAGCGCGGCACGCATGAGGAGCTGTATGCGCTGCAGGGGCGGTATAGGGAGCTCTATGACCGGCAGCATGGGCTGGAGACGAACTTGTTTCTGGCGCCGGGTGAAGGGGATGTGGTGCCTGCCTAAAGAGCCAGTTGTAGAGGAATGTACATCGTGTACATTTGAGCCATGGCGCTGCATATCACCAATCCGGACGTTGAGCAGAAGGTGAGGGACCTTGCGTCGCTGACCGGCGAATCGATGACGGACGCGATTGGCGCGGCCGTAGAAGAGCGGCTTCTTCGAGTACGGCCCTCCTCCCGATGGCCTAAGCCGACCGTGGAGGAGATTCTGGAGTTGGTGCGCAGTTTTGATCTGCAACCCATCAATGAGGACCTCACTGAGGACGAGATATTGGGTTACGGACCTCAGGGATTCTGTGAGTAATGGTCGTTGACACGTCAGCGCTCGTCGCTATTCTGCTGGAGGAACCGGACGCCTCTGTCTATGTTTCCGCTATTTTGAATGACACGAAGCGGTGGATGTCGGCGGCGACGCTGGCCGAATTATCTGTGGTGATGCTTTACAAGCGGCGACACGATCCACTCGCAGCTGTAGACGCTCTAGTTGCAGGACTTCGTCTGGCCGTCGTCGCGGTGGACCACGAGCAGGCCCTGCTTGCTCGCGACGGGTATCGTCGCTTTGGTAAGGGAAGACACCCCGCCGGACTGAACATCGGCGATTGTTTCTCGTATGCGCTGGCTAAACAGCGTGGGGAACCTCTGCTTTTCAAGGGGAACGATTTTTCTCAGACAGATGTCTTGAGGGCCTAAGGGGCGACGCCGAGCTCGCGCAGCAGGAAGGCGTGGTCGAAGGCGATCTCCTTGAGGTAGTCGTAGCGGCCGGAGGCGCCGCCGTGGCCGGCTTCCATATTGATGTGGAGGAGCAATGGGGTGTCGTTCGACTTGAGTGTGCGGAGTTTGGCGACGTACTTGGCGGGCTCCCAGTACATGACCTGCGAGTCGTTGAGGCTGGTCTTGATGAGCATGGCGGGGTAGGGGCCGGCGGTGAGGTTTTCGTACGGGGAGTACGAGAGCATGTAGTGGAAGGCGGCGGCTTCGTTGGGGTTGCCCCACTCTTCGTACTCGGCTACCGTCAGCGGCAAAGTCGCGTCGAGCATGGTGTTCATCACGTCGACGAAGGGGACGTGAGAGAGGACGGCACGGAAGAGCGCAGGCTTGCCCTGTTCGCGCGCGAGATTGACGACCGCGCCCATGAGCAGGCCGCCGGCCGAGCCGCCTTCGATGGCGACACGCTGGGGTGAGCCGTAGCCTGCAGCGGTGAGGTATTCGGTCGCTTCGATGAAGTCGGTGAAGGTGTTGCGCTTGACCATCATTTTGCCGGCGTCGTGCCAGGGGTCGCCGAGCTCGCCGCCACCGCGGATGTGGGCGTAGGCGATGATGAGACCGCGGTCCAGCAGGGCGAGGCGGGCAGCGCTGAAACCGAGTGGCAGCGGGTAGCCGTACGAGCCATAGCCGTAGACGTAGAGCGGTGCTTTTATTTTGTCTACCGCTTTGTCCGTGCGATAGACGAGGGAGACGGGGACCTGTGTGCCGTCGGCGGCGGGGAACCAGAGGCGTTCGGATCTGTAGAGCGAGGCGTCGAAGCCGCCGGGAACGGGCTGCTGCTTGAGGAGGGTGGAGGTGTTGGTGGCGATGTCGTGGTCGAAGATGGAGCCGGGGCGGACCAGGGACTGGTAGCCGTAGCGGTAGGCGGTGGTGTGGAAGTCGGGATTGGCATCGCCGTAGGCCTCGTAGGCGGGGTCGGGAAAGTTGATGGCGGCGGGTGTTGCGGAGGGCAGGCCGAGGGCGTCAAGGGAGTGGACGCGAAGGGTGTCGAGGCCGCGCTCGCGATAGCTGGTGACGAGGAAGGTCTGGAAGAGGTCGAAGTCGTCGAGCGGCGTGCCAGGTTGCTCGGGGATGAGTTCCTGCCAGTGGTCGCGGCCGGGGGTGAGGGTAGATGCGCGGACGAGGCGGAAGTCTTCCGCGTTGAGATTGGTGCGGATGTAGAAGTAGCCATCGCGGTGGTCGACGGAGTATTCCTCGTCGTCGATGCGGGGGGCGATGAGGGTGAAGGGGGAGGTGGGCGTAGTGGCGTCGAGGAAGCGGGTCTCGCTGGTGGTGTGGCTGCCGGCTTGAAGGAGAAGGAACTGGCGGTCGCGGGTGCGGCCGATGGCAAGGTTGAATCGCTCGTCTGACTCGTGCAGGACTTCGACGGGTGAGCTGCCAAGGGAGAGGCGGGAGAGGCGGTCCTGACGCTTGGTCTGCTCGTCTTCTGTGGTGAAGAAGAGTGTGGTGGAATCAGCAGCCCAGGCCATAGAGCCGACGCGGAGGGCGCTGTCGGGCAGGTCGGTGTGGGTGGTGAGGTCGCGGAGGTGGAGGGTGTACTGGCGGAAGCCGGTGTTGTCCGTGGTGTAGGCGAGCAGGCGGCCGTCGGGGCTGACGGCGAGCGCACCAACGGCCATGAAGGGCTGGCCCTCTGCGAGCAGGTTGACGTCGAGGAGTATTTGCTCGGGCGCGGCGGGGTCTGCGGCGGAGCGGCGCAGGTGGGTGACGTACTGCAGGCCCTTGCGGGTGCGGGTCCAGTAGAGCCAGTCGCCGATGCGGTAGGGGACGGACTCGTCGTCCTCCTGGATGTGGGAGAGGACCTCGTCGTAGAGCTGCTGCTGCAGGGGCTCGGTGCCGGCCATGGCGGCGGCGGTGTAGGCGTTCTCGGCGGTAAGGTAGTCGGTGACCTCGGGGGAGTGCTTCTCGCGGAGCCAGGCGAAGTCGTCGGTGAGGGTGGTGCCGTGGAGGGTGGTGGTATGAGGACGGCGGTGGGCGACGGGCGGTTGCGGGGAGGTCATCCAGAACAGGATACAGAGGGAACCAGCAGAGCAGCGTCAGCGTAGGATTGAGTGGTGAGCTGCATGAGACGAGTATGGGCGGCGGGGCTGCTGCTGGTTTGTGGCGCTGCGCCGATGGTGGCGGAGTCTGCGGCGAGCCTGCCCAAGCCGACGACTTATGTGAGCGACTTTGCCGGGGTGATTGATCCTGCGTCGAAGCGGGCGATGGAAGAGCTGGCGGGACAGGTGTATACCAAGGCGCACGCGACGATTGTCGTGGTGACGATCAAGTCGCTGGACGGAGTGACGATTGAGGAGTTTACAACTGACCTCGAAGACAAGTGGCATGTGGGGCCGAAGGGGAGCGATAAGGGTGTGGTGATGGTGTTCGCCGTGGGGGACAGGAAGCGGCGCATCGAGGTGGGGTATGGGTTGGAGGGGATTTTGAATGACGCCAAGGTAGGCGACATTGGGCGCAGCATGGTGCCGCAGTTGCAGCAGGGGCAGTATGGGCCGGCGATCCTCGGCGGGATGCAGCAGATTGGAAATGTCATTGCCGCGGATGCGGGTGTGACGCTGACGGCTCCGGAGCAGGCGCCGCCGGTGGTGTATCGGCAGCAGGCGCGGCGGCACGGGTCCAACTGGATCAGCTTCGTGGTGTTCCTGGTGATCCTGATTGTGCTGCTGGGTGGCGGCGGCGGGCGTGGTGGTTGGATGTGGTTTCTGCTGGGCAGCATGATGGGCGGGGGCGGGCGTGGGGGTGGGTTTGGCGGCGGGGACGGTGGCGGCGGTGGTGACTTTGGGGGAGGGTTTGGCGGTGACTCCGGCGGCGGCGGGGCCAGCGGCGATTGGTAGCAGGAGTAAGCTAGAGGACGTTTGGAGTTGAGCATGAAAACGATTGAAGGGAAAGAGACGACGATGAAGGCTGCATGGGTTGGTTTAGGGGTTGTGGTTCTATTGGTGGTGCTCGTGCTGTTTGGTTTTATGAGCTATGTTTCGGCCAAGAACCAGATGGTGCAGTTGAGTGGCGATGTGAACCGTTCGTACTCGCAGGTAGATATCGAGCAGCAGCGGCGTTTGGACCTGATTCCAAACCTTGTGGCCAGCGTGAAGGGCTATGTAAAGGAGGAGTCGACTGTGCTGACGAACATCGCGAATGCGCGCGCAGGCGTGATTGCCGCGGGCAGCGACCGGGCGAGCAGCATCGACGCGAACAGCAAGCTGGATGTGGCGATCAGTCCGCTGCTGCGGCTGCAGGAGACGTATCCGGACCTGAAGGGTAACGACCAGTTTGTGCGGTTGGAGGACGAGCTTGCGGGGACGGAGAACCGGATTGCCGTGGAACGGCGGCGGTATAACCAGGCGCTCGAAAGCTATGACAATTACATCCAGTTCTTCCCGAACAGCTACTGGGCGAGCATTGCCGGGTTCAAGTACAAGGATGAGTACTTCAAGGCTGCGCCGCAGAGTAACGTTGCGCCGACGGTGGACTTCAGCAAGTAAGTTTTGCGAAGAACTAACGGAAAGCCCCGGCTTCGGTCGGGGCTTTTGCGTTGCTGGGGTTATTGAGGGAAGAAGTTTGAGGCAAGACGACTACAAGAGCTTGCGGGCGCGGAGTTGGGCGAGGACCTGTTCGATAGACCAGTCGAGGTCTTCGGTGCCGAGGACGGTCATGGAGGCGCGGGCCTGGGAGGGAAGGACGTAGAGGTCGGCCATGGGTTTGGCGGTGGCGGCGAACTGGGCGCGGACGGAGGCTTCGGTGCGGCCGCGCTCGCGCATGTCGCGGTAGATGCGGCGGTTGAGGCAGATGTCGTTCGGGGCGTCGACGTAGACGCTGAAGTGGAAGAGCGGGTGAAGCTCGGGGTAGTGGAGGGCGAGGATGCCTTCGACGAGGACGAAGGCTTTGGGAGTGATGGGTTCGAAGGCGTTGGGTACGCGGGCGTGGTGGGCGAAGTCGTAGATCGGGCGCTGGATCGTGTGGCCTTCCGCAAGCGAGCGGACGTGGGAGAGGATGAGCTCGGACTCGAGGGAGTCGGGGTGATCGAAGTTTTGTTTGTTGCGTGCGTCGAGGGGGAAGTGGGAGAGGTCGCGGTAATACAGGTCGAGGGGGAAGAGGGTGGCGTCGAGGGCGCTGGCGAGCTCGCGGGCGAGGGTGGTTTTGCCAGAGCCGGAGCAGCCGGCGATGCCGATGAGGGTGGGATGGGGCATTGGGGACAGTGTACTGGGTTCGAGCAAAGCTTGAACGCGGTGGGCGCGGTGGTCTCGCGGCGGGCGCGGCGCTAGGCGAGCGTGACGATCTGCGGGACGAGGGCTTTGAGGAGGGCGGTGAACTGGGCTTCGACGCGCTTGCCGATGTCCATGACCTCTTCGTGGTGGATCTGTTTGTTGGAGACTCCGGCGGCCATGTTGGTGACGAGGGAGATGCCGAGGACCTCCAGGCCCATGTGGCGGGCGATGATGACCTCGTGGACGGTGGACATGCCGACGAGGTCGGCGCCGAGGGTACGGAACGCGCGGATCTCAGCGGGGGTCTCGAAGCTGGGGCCGAGGACGGCAAGGTAGACGCCGTCGTGGAGCGGGAGGTTTTGGCGGGCGGCTTCGGTGTGGGCGAGCTCGCGCAGGCGAGGGGAGTAGGCGGTGGACATGTCGAAGAAGCGCTCGCCGGTGTGGGGGCGGAGGCCAAAGCGGGGTTCGTTGGGGCCGGCAGCCGCGTTCGTGCCGGTGAAATTGATGTGATCGCTGATGGCGACGAGCGCGCCCTCGCCGAAGGCGGTGTTGATGCCGCCGGCGGCGTTGGTCACGATGAGCTGCGAACAGCCGAGCAGGCCGAGGACGCGGGTGGGGAAGGTGACCTGTGCCATGGAGTAGCCCTCATACGCGTGGACGCGGCCCTGCATGACGGCGACGGGCGTGCCGCCTATGGTGCCGAGGACGAGCTGGCCGGCGTGGCCGAAGACGGTGGAGAGCGGCCAGTGGGGGATGTCGGCGTAGGGGATGATGGTGGGCCGCTCGACGTGGGAGGCGAAGTTGCCGAGACCGGAGCCGAGGATGATGCCAAGCGCGGGCGTGGCGGGGTGGCGGGAGCGGATGTGGTCGGCGGCGGCGAGGGCGTGAGTGTATGGGTCGGGCATGTGAGGGGATCTATCCTTCGCTTTCCGCGTGGAGAGTGGCGGAGACGAGGTCTTGTTTGGAATGGACGATGCGGGCGATGAGTACGCCTGTCTCCACCTTGCGATAGATGAGCCAGTAGGAGCCCAGCGGCCAGAAGTAGACATCGGCAGGAGTGAGGTCCGGGCGCTGGCGTCCGCTTCCGGGCCACTCGGCGAGATGGCGAAACTCGCGGATGAGGGACAAAGCTAAGCGTTCTGCGGCGAGAGCGCTGCGTTCAGAGAGAAAGCTGAGATGCGCCAACATGTCTTCGTGCGCTCTCTTGCTAAGAGCGTAGCGGTTCATGCGGTCTTTCGGATGTAGGTTTGCAGGAGGGCTTCCACTTCGGTGTCTTGAATGAGGTCGCCACGGTCGATATCGGCGAGGCCTTCGGCGATTTTTTCGTTGAGATCGCGCTTCCAGTCCTCTTGCTCGTTGAAGGCTGTGAGGCTGGCGTGGATGAGTTCGTCTTCCGACTTGAAGCGGCCGGAGGACATGAGCTTGTCCAGGAGTTCGCGGTCTTCGGCGGATAGCGTGATTTCCATGGTTCGCCTCCTGCTGGAGAGAGGATAACAAGAACGGCAACTGTTTACTTGAGCAACATAGAGACGATGCTGGCGGACATGAGGTTGGCCATGGTGCCGGCGAGCATGGCGCGGAGGCCTAGCTGGGCGAGGTCGTTTCGGCGGTTGGGGACCAGGGCGCCGATGCCGCCGATCTGCATACCGATGCTACCCACGTTCGCAAAACCGCACAGCGCGAAGGTGGCGATGGAGAAGGTGCGCGGCGAGAGCGTGGCCTTGATGTTGCCGAGCTCTTTAAAGGCGAGGAACTCGTTGATGATGGTGCGGGTGCCGAGGAGGTTGCCGATGGTGCGGGCCTCATGCCAGGGCACGCCGATGAGCCACGCAACAGGCGCGCCGACCAGGCCGAGAACGTTGTTGAGGGAATGCGGGAAGGGGACATGGCCGTGCGCCCAGGCGAAGTTCGAGATGCCGAGCATGATGGCGTTGAAGAGGCCGATGAGAGCGACGAAGCTCAGAAGCATGATGGCGACGTTGAAGGCGAGCTGGCCGCCGTCGATGGTGCCGCGGGCGATGGCGGCGATGAAGTTTTCGTTGGCGTGCTCTTCCGAAGGCGGCATCTTGACGGTGCCGGCGGTGGCGGGGACTTCGGTTTCGGGGACGAGCATCTTGGCGACGAGGATGGTTCCGGGGGCGGTCATGATGACGGCGGAGAGCAGGTCTTTGGCGTTGATGCCGAAGAGGATGTAGGCGGCCATGATCCCGCCGGAGACGTGGGCCATGCCGGAGGTCATGATGGTCATGAGCTCGCTGCGGGTGGCGCCGGCTAAGAACGGCCTAATGGTTAGAGGCGCCTCCGTCTGGCCCATGAAGATGCTGGCGGCGACGTTGGTGGATTCTGCGCCGGAGGTGCCCATGGTGAACTGCATGATGTAGGCGACGACCTTGATGATCTGCTGCATGAGGCCGATGTGATAGAGGATGGCGAAGAAGGCCGAGACGAAGATGATGGTCGGCAGCACGGAGAAGGCGAAGACGGAAAGCGGATTCGAGGGGATGCCAAGGTAGCCGAAGACGAGGCCGGAGCCGTCCGCCGAGTGGCCGAGCAGTCCGGTGATGACGCCCGAGACAGAGCTCAGGATGGTCTGGCCGTAGCTCCACTTGATGACGGCGAAGGCGAAGAGGACCTGCAGGCCGAGGCCCCAGGCGACGGTCTTCCACTTGATGGCGGAGCGGTTGCTGGAGAGTGCGTAGGCGATGGCGAGGAAGACGATGAGGCCGAGCAGACCGGTGAAGCGTGCCAAGGGGATGGCCTCCAGAGGTGTGGGTGTGTTGAGGGCAAGTGTAAGGGGTAGAGGCTGATATGGGAAGGTGCGGATTGTTTTTAGGCGAAGGTGGCGGGGAGGATGGTACACTGTTTTTGGTCGTCGAATACTTTTGGTCCTTTTGCTTGTTCCGGCAGTACTGCTCTACACGCAAACAAACCAAGAATGCGTTCAGCGGTACATTGCAATTGAAGAAGGAACAAACAACATGGAACAGGGAACAGTGAAGTGGTTTAACGATGCCAAGGGTTTCGGATTCGTCAGCCGTGAGAATGGCGACGACGTGTTCGTGCACCACAGCGCGATCCAGTCGAACGGCTTCCGCTCGCTCCAAGAGGGTCAGCGCGTGCAGTTCAACGTGGTGAAGGGCCCCAAGGGCTGGCAGGCTGAGAACGTTCAGGCTCTGTAAGAGATTCTGAGTACGGGCAAAGGGGTGGTTCCTGACGAACCACCCCTTTTGCTATCTATGTACGCCTTTTCGGGTACGTGAGGTTTGAAGTGCTGGCAGACCCAGCTGAAGGCGGACAAAGCGCATGGCCACGAACGTTCCTATTGAGAGCAAGTACTACCTTAAGACCGTGCACGCTGAGATTGACCTGTTCGACCGCCGGCTGGCGCACCTGCTGAAGTATGACGTTTTTGAGACGGAAGCAGCGCGGGCGGCTGCCGCGCGGAAGCTGACGCTGAAACGCGATCCGCTGGTGGCCACGGCCAAGCGACTGCAGGCCGAGGGGATCGAGTTCAAGGAGAGCGAGTTGCCGCGGAGCTTCCGTCCGGACGGTCTGCCGGCGCCGGCCGAGGTCCGCGAGGAAGAGCCGGTGGCCGCGGTGAGCGCGCCGGGCGAGAACCGTAGTGCGCGGCGGCAGGGTTCGCCCTATGCCGGGACGAGCCTGGACTGGGAGAAGAGCGTCCAGAGCTATATGCAGGCGAAGAAGGCTTGAGGCAGGGAGTAGGGAATAAGGAATGGCAGAGACGGCTTCGCCTTCGTTGGCGGGGCCGTTTTATTTGGTGATGACTTCGTGAATGAGGGTTTGCGGGGTGGGTGGGGCATCGGTGATCTGGAGGGTTTCGAGCAGCATGGTGTGGGCTTCGTCGAGCAGGGTGGGGTCTTCGGTGAAGAGGGTGAAGAGGGGTTGGCCGGCGGTGACGGTGTCGCCGAGTTTGGCGTGGGATTCGAGGCCGGCGTGGGCGCTGACGGGGCCGCCGGGGAGGGCTCGGCCGGCGCCGAGGCGCTGTACAGCCCAGCCGGCCTGCTTGCAGTCCATGGCGGCGAGGTAGCCGGAGCGCGGGGCGGTGAGTGTGCGGTGGGCGGCGGGTTTGTGGAAGGCGGCGGGGTCGGCGAACGGCGTGGTGTCGCCGCCGTGGGCGGTGACGAGCTTGAGCCAGGCGGCGTAGGCGGCGCCGGAGTGGAGGAGGCTGTCGGCGAGCTGGGCGCCGGCCCCCGGCGTGGGGGACTTGCCGGCGAGGTGGAGCATCCAGCCGCTGAGGATGAGGGATAGCTGGATGAGGTCGGCGGAGAGGGGGTGGCGATTGCCTTGCAGGATGTCGACGCACTCCCAGACTTCGAGCCAGTTGCCGGAGAAGCGACCGAGGGGTTCGTCCATGGCGGTGAGCAGGGCGACGGTGCGGGTGCCGGAGGACTCGCCGGTGGCGACCATGAGCTCGGCGAGGTGTTTGCTGGCGGCGTAGGTGGGCATGAAGGCGCCGCTGCCGACTTTGACGTCGAGGACGAGGCCGTTGAGGTCTTCGGCGAGCTTCTTGCTCATGATGCTGGCGGTGATGAGGAAGGGCGACTCGACGGTGCCGGTGTGGTCGCGGAGGGCGTACAGAAGGCGATCAGCGGGGACGAGGGTGGGCGTCTGGCCGACGAGGACGGCGTGGCACTCGCGGAGGACCTGCATGGTGCGGGCCATGGTGAGCTGGGTGTTGAAGCCGGGTATGGTTTCGAGCTTGTCTAAAGTCCCACCTGTATGTCCTAAGGAACGACCAGAGATCATCGGGACGGAGATGGAAGGCGCATCTTCTGCACCCGCAGCAGCTAGGATGGGGGCGATGAGGAGGGAGGTCTTGTCGCCGACGCCGCCGGTGGAGTGCTTGTCGACGGTGAAGCTGTTGAGGGGGCGGCAGTCGAAGACCTCGCCGGAGAAGCGCATGGCGCGGGTGAGGTCGGCGGTCTCGCGGAGGGTGAGGCCGCGCTGGAAGATGGCCATGAGGAGCGCGGCGAGCTGGCTTTCGGTGATGATGTCGGTGGCAGGGAGCGGTGAAAGCGACTGGTTGCGCGTGGGGAAGCGCTGTAGCTCGCCGAGCAGCACGACGCAGCGGATGAGGTGGTCGATCTCCGCGGTGGAGAGCTCGAGGCCGTCGCGTTTGTGGAGGAGGATGTCGAGGGGGTGCATAAGGCAGTGAATAGTGGATAGTGAAAAAGGCAGAGGCGAAGGCGGCTTAGAGGCCCAGGGCGCTGGGGCGGAAGGCGTTGGGGAGGAGTTGGCCCAGGGTGGTTTGCGCGGGGGTGCCGTTGTCGGCGGGGTAGAAGATGGGGGTGTCGTCGGGGGCGAACTCGGCGAGGGTCTGGCGGCAGGCGCCGCAGGGCATGGAGGCGGCGTTGTTGAGGTTGGCGACGGCGACGGCCCGGACGCGAATGTGGGGGCCGAGCTGCGAGACGGCGCGGGCGATGGCGGCCTGCTCGGCGCAGCTGGTGAGGCGGTAGGAGCAGTTTTCTACGTTGCAGCCGGTGATGGTCTCGCCTGTTTCGAGCAGCAGCGCGGCGCCGACGCGGAAGCGGCTGTACGGGGAGTAGGAGTGTTGTGCGGCGAGGGTGGCCTGGGCGATGAGGTCGGCTTGCAGGGCGGCGGTGATGGTGGGTAGTGCCATCGCGCGAGTGTACCGCATGGCAGGCGGAGAGATCAGGCGGGGTTGGGGACGGCAGAGCCGAGGAAGGCTTTGAGCGGTTCGAGGGCTTCGGGCTCGGCGATAAACAGAAGGCGGTCGCCGGCTTGCAGGACGGTATCTGGCCTAGCGAGGACGATGGAGCTGCCGCGCAGGATCGCGAGTAAGCGGGAGTGGTCGATGGCGGGGCTGGGTGGGCGTTGCTGGACCTGCTTGCCGGTCCAGGGACTCTCGGGCTTGAGGACGCCGGCGATGAGCTGGGCCCCGTCGGCGAGGTCGAGCTCGATGCCCTCCTGCAAGAGCGAGGCTAGGTGGAGATGGGTGACCTCGGAGGGCCAGGCGATGCCTCCGTGGTCGAGCAGGCGGATGGCGATCTGTACCTGCTCGGCCTGGTGGGCGGGGGAGTCTGCGCGGTCGGCGACCTGAGCCTCGTAGAGGCTGCGGTACTTGACGAAGCGGGAGAGGTTGAACTGCACCAGGTAGCTGAGCAGGACGGCGAGGCCTGCGGGGACGAGGAGCTGATAGCCGCCGGTCATCTCCGCCACCATGAGCATTGTGGCGATGGGCACGCGGGCCGCGCCGCCAAAGACCGCGGCCATGCCGATGATGACCATGCCTGCGGGCGGATGATGGGAGATGGAGGCGAAGATGCCGCCCAGCATCGCACCGACGTAGAGGCTGGGAGCGAAGACGCCGCCGGAGCCGCCGGAGGAGACGGTGAGCGTAAGGGCGACCATCTTGGCGAAGAGCAGGACGAGGAGCAGCTCAAGCGCGAGCTGGCCGTTGATTGCCTGCTGGATCCAGCCGTAGCCGCCGGCGAGGACCTGCGGGAGCTTAAGCGCGATGAGGCCGACGAGCAGGCCGCCGATGCCGGGCTTGAGCCACGGAGGAATGGGGATGGCGTGGAAGGCGTCGCGCAGGCGGTAGAAGATCTCAGGCAACACCGTGGCGATGACGCCGCTGGTGATGCCGAGCAGCGAGTACCAGCCGTAGTTGATGAGGCGCGTGGGCGGGAACTGGGCGGGCACCTGGAAGAGCGGCTGAAAGCCGACGAAGGCACCGTTGACGGCGTAGGCGACGATGGCGGCGAGCAGGCAGTAGAGGAGTCCTTCGGCTTCGAACTCCATGCCGGAGTAGAGGACTTCGACGGCGAAGATGGCGGTGCCGATGGGGGAGCGGAAGATGGCGGAGAGGCCGGCGGCCATGCCGGCGAGGACGAGCAGGCGTCGTTCGCGGTTGGTGCGGCGCACATAGGTGGCGTAGATAGAGGCAAATCCGGCAGTGATGAGCGCGGTGGGGCCTTCGCGTCCGGCTGAGCCGCCGGAGCCAATGGTGATGGCTGAGGCGACCATTTTGAGCGGAGCGACGCGGGCGCGCAGGGTGCCGTTGGTCCAGTGGAGCGCTTTTACGACGGTGTCGGTGCCGTGCCCCTCGGCCTCCGGCGCCCAGGTGTAGACGATGGCGCCGGCGATGAGGCCGCCGACGGTGGTGACGACGGGGACGAGCCACAGGCCGTGCGGGCCGATGTGCTGGGTGAGGCTGCCGCCTTCGCTGGGCAGGCCAGGCGGGGTGTAGCCGGCGAGTGTGACGAGGAGGAACTTTTGCGAAAGATTCAGCAGCCAGGTAAACAGTTGCGCGGCCAGCCCGCCGATGACACCAAGAACGATGGCATCGAAGAGAAGGCGGGGCTTGTCGGTGACGGTGACGGCTGCGGGCGTCTGCATGGTCTATGTGTTTCGATGCGGCGAGGCATCGAATGGACAGCCGGAAGTAGGATAGGGCTTATGGCGGGAAGAAAGACAGTACGAGCGAAGGCGGGGGCCGCTGACGCACAAGTGGAGGCCGACGTACTGGAGTTGTTTCATCCTGTGACGGCCAAGTGGTTTCGCGCGGTGTTTGAGGGGGTGACGGCGCCGCAGCGGGAGGGTTGGCCGGCGATCGCGCGGGGGGAGTCGACGCTGATTCTGGCGCCAACCGGGACGGGGAAGACGCTGACGGCTTTTTTGTGGTGTCTGGATAAGTTGATGCTGAGGGGGCCATCGGAGGTGAAAGAAGCCTCACGCAAAGTTCGCCAAGGGAGCGAAGTTTCGCAAGGAAATGGTGAGGCGGAAGGTTGCAGGGTTGTTTACATCTCGCCGCTGAAGGCGCTGGCGGTGGATGTAGAGCGGAACCTGCGCGCGCCGCTGGTGGGCATGGCCGCAATGGCCGAGCGCGAGGGCGTGGGGGTGCATGTGCCGACGATTTCGGTGCGGACCGGTGATACGAGCCCCAAGGAGAGGGCGCGGTTTGCTCGGCATCCGGGGGACATTCTGATTACCACGCCGGAGTCGCTGTATCTGTTGCTGACGAGTAACGCGGGTGAGGCGCTGCGCAGTGTGGAGACGGTGATCATCGATGAGATCCATGCGCTGGTGCCGTCAAAGCGCGGGGCCCATATGGCGCTGTCGCTGGAGAGGCTGGAGGCAATGGTTGGGCGGCCTATCCAAAGGATTGGGTTGAGCGCGACGCAGCGGCCGCTGGAAGAGGTGGCGCGGTTCCTCGGCGGCGCTGAGGAACAGGGATTAGGGATGAGGGAGCCGGGATTAGAAACATCAACGGCTGCGCGTCCGGATGACAAATCGGTGGGCGTGCGTGAAGAGACTGAGGTCGGAGTGCGGTTTCGGCCGGTGACCATCGTGAATGCCGGGGCGCGGAAGGTGCTGGAGTTGAAGGTCGAGGTGCCGGTGGAGGACATGGCTCGGCTCGGTGACATTGAAGAGCTGCCCAGCGGGCCGGCGAGCCAGGGGCCGAAGCGGACATCGATATGGCAGAGTATTCATCCGCGGCTGCTGGAGATTGTGCGCGGGCGCACGTCGACGCTGATCTTTGTGAATGCGCGGCGCGTGGCGGAGCGGCTGGCCGGCGCGCTGAATGAGTTGGCTGGAGAGAACATCGCGCGGGCGCACCATGGCTCGCTGGCGGCAGCCCAGCGGAGTGAGATTGAGGAGTTGCTGAAGGCCGGCAAACTGAGGGCGCTGGTGTGTACGTCGTCGCTTGAGCTGGGGATAGATATGGGGGCCATTGATCTGGTGATCCAGATTGAAGCGCCGCCCAGCGTGGCCAGCGGGATGCAGCGGATTGGGCGCGCAGGGCACCAGGTAGGCGCGCCGAGTGCGGGGATTATCTTCCCCAAGTATCGGGCGGACCTGGTGGCATGCGCGGCGGTGACGCAGGCGATGCATGAGGGGCATGTGGAGTCGACGCGATTTTTGCGCAACCCGCTGGATGTGCTGGCGCAGCAGATGGTGGCGGTGGTGGCACATCCGCCAGCGCGAGGAGCTGGGTCCGAGGTGCCAGGTGCTAGCGGGCCCCTTGGGGATGAAGAGGCTGGTGGTGTTAGCTATGCGGAGCTGTTGCGGGTGATGCGGGGCGCGGCGCCGTTTGCGGGGATGACGGTGGCGACGTTTGAGGGTGTGTTGGACATGCTGGCGGGGCGGTATCCGAGCGATGAGTTTGCGGAGCTGCGCCCGCGCGTCACCTGGGACCGCGAGCGCAACTGGATTACGCCTCGGCAAGGTGTGAAGCGGATTGCGATTTTGAATGGCGGGACGATTCCTGATCGCGGGCTGTACGGGGTGTTCTTGAGCGGCGCGAGTAAGCCGTTGCGCGTGGGTGAGCTGGATGAGGAGATGGTGTTTGAGGCTCGGACCGGCGACACGTTTGTGCTGGGCGCGAGTACGTGGCGCATCGACGAGATTACGCAGGACCGCGTACTGGTGACCCCTGCGCCGGGCGAGCCGGGGAAGATGCCGTTCTGGCATGGCGACCGGCCAGGGCGGCCGATTGAGTTTGGGCGACGGATCGGCGCGCTGGTGCGGGAGTTGCGGGCGATGCCGCGTAGTGTGGCGATGACCAAGCTGGTGCAGGACCATGACCTGGATGAGAAGGCCGCGGAGAATGTACTGCGGTATCTGGCCGACCAGGAGCTGGCGACCGAGCAGGTGCCGGACGACCGCACGATTGTGATTGAGCGCGTGCGCGATGAGCTGGGCGACTGGCGTGTATGTGTGCTGACGCCGCTGGGCAGTCGCGTGCATGCACCGTGGGCGATGGCGGTGAGTGCGAAGCTGAAGGCCGCGGGGCAGGACGCGGAGACGATGTGGAGTGAGGACGGCTTTGTGCTGCGCTTCCCCGAGGCCGATGCGCCGCCGGATGTGGATGTGCTGCTAATGGAGCCGGCCGAGGCGAGCGAGCTCGTGATGGCGCAGCTGGGGTCCACGGCGCTGTTTGCGGCGAAGTTCCGTGAGGCTGCGAGCCGTGCGCTGCTCTTGCCTAGGCGTCGTGCGGAAGGGCGCACGCCGCTGTGGCAACAGAGGAAGCGCGCGTATGACCTGCTGAGCGTCGCAAGCCGATATCCGGCGTTCCCGATGCTGTTGGAGGCGTATCGCGAGTGCCTGCGGGACGTCTTCGACATGCCGGCGCTGATGGAGGTGCTGCGCGGCGTGGAGACGCGCGCGCTGCGGGTGCATGTGGTGGATTCGCGAAGCCCAAGCCCGTTTGCCGGGGCCTTGCTGTTCAGCTATGTCGCGAACTACATCTACGACGGCGATGCGCCGCTGGCCGAGCGGCGCGCGCAGGCACTGGCGATCGACCAGGACCAGCTGCGTGAGCTGCTGGGCGATGCAGACCTGCGCGAGCTGCTGGATGCTGCGGCGATTGAAGAGGTGGAAGAGCAGCTGCAATGCCGGGTGGAAACCTATAAAGCTCGCGGGGTGGATGGGGTGCATGATCTGCTGCTGCGGTTGGGCGACCTGACGCGCACGGAGATTGCCGCGCGGTGCGAGGGCGACGCGGACGCTCTGGTGACGAGGCTTGTGCGGGCGCGACGGGCGCTGGAGTTGGGGTTTAACGGCGAGCGGCGTGTGATCGCGGTGGAGGATGCCGCGCGGGTGCGCGATGCGCTGGGTGTGCCGCTGCCGCCGGGGCTTCCAGGGGCGTTTACCGAGGCTGTGCCCGATGCTCTGCTCGATATCGTGCGTCGATATGCGCGGACGCATGGGCCGTTTACGACGGTCGATGTTGCCGCGCGGTATGGGCTGTCGAAAGAGGTCGTGGAGGGTGTGCTGCAGCGGCTGGTGGGGTTGGGTCGCGTGCTGGAGGGTGGCTTCAGGCCGGGCGGGCTGAACCGTGAGTGGATTGATGCGGAGGTGCTGCGGAGCGTACGGCGGAAGTCGCTTGCCAAACTGCGGAAGGAGGTGGAACCGGTGGCCCAGCGGACGCTGGCCCGGCTGTTTACGCGGTGGCAGGGGGTGGTGCAGCCCAGGCGAGGACTGGATGCGTTGCTGGATGTGATCGAGAACCTGCAGGGGGCACCTTTGCCGGCGTCGCTGCTGGAGACAGAGATTCTGCCAGCGCGGTTGGCTGGGTATAAAAGTGCGGACCTGGACACGCTGATTGCGGCGGGTGAGGTGGTGTGGGTGGGGTTGGAGCCGCTGGGGGAGAGAGATGGGCGGGTGGGGCTGTATCTGGCGGAGAGGTTGGCGGGGTTGTGGCCGGTGGCGAGAGTTGTGCCGGCACAGAAGCAGGTCCTTCGCTCCGCTCAGGATGACAAGCCCGAAGTGTTGAATGGGGCATTGAGTGAGCGCGAGTCGCAGGTGGTCGAGTATCTGCGCGGGCATGGGGCTTCGTTCTTTCAGGAGCTGCATGATGGTGTCGGAGGTGGGTATCCGGGGGAGACGCTGGAGGCGGTGTGGTCGCTGGTGTGGCGGGGGCTGCTGCGCAATGACGCACTGAATGCGCTGCGGGCGTACTGCGAGCGGCCGGCGGCCAGCGGGCGTGGTGCAAAGGCGGTGCGGCGGTCGCATGCGCAGAGTGGGTTTCGCAGTAGAAGGACGACGCCGCCGACGGCGCAGGGTCGTTGGAGTTTGAATGCCGTGGCCTTTGAGGAGGCGCGCAATGCTACGGCTTGGAGTGCAGCCATCGCGCAGCAGTTATTGACGCGGTATGGGGTGGTGTTTCGGGAGACGGCGCATGCCGAGGGGCTGGTCGGTGGTTTCTCCGCGGTATATGACGTGTTGAAGGCGATGGAGGAGAGTGGCAAGGTTCGGCGCGGGTATTTTGCGGCGGACCTGGGCGCGACGCAGTTTGCGATGCCGGCGGCGGTGGACCTGCTGCGCAGTCTGCGCGCGGGCAACGAGGGTGTGAGCGAGGTGGTGATGCTCGCGGCGACCGACCCGGCGAACCCTTATGGTGCGCTGCTGCGCTGGCCTGCGGCGCCGGAGGAGGGCTCTTCGCTTACGCGCAGTGTGGGCGCGCGCGTGGTGCTGGTGGATGGCGCGTTGACGGCGTACCTGCGGCGCGGGAACCCGAATGTGCAGGTGATGCTGCCGGAGGAGGAGCCGGGGCGCTCGCAAGTGGCGCGGGCGCTGGCGGAGTTCTTTGTGGCGCAGGTGCAGCGGGATGAAGACCGCCGGCATGGCGGGATGCTGGTGGCGCAGGTGAATGGGGTTGCGGTGGGGGAGCATCCGATGGGAAGGTATCTGCTGGATGCTGGGTTCGCGGTGGGGGCGATGGGGTTTAATGTGAGGCGGGGTTTGCCGGGGCTGCCAACGGCTGCGATGAATGCGTAATCGTCGTGACTCGCCTGCCTGATGGATTGCCGATTGCTCTGAATGAGTCTCTGAAAAAGCAATAGACATGCCTGAGGGAGACACCATCTATCGCGCCGTGCGTACTTTGCAGGATGCGCTGGGTGGTTGAGCGTACCGCTGGAACGTCGGTACAATCGGGCTGTGCGCACTCGGTTCGATGGGACGAAGAGAAGAACCGGGCCAACAAGCTGAAGCACGGCCTCAGCTTTGATGAAGCTATCGCAATCTTCGATGATACGCATCTTCTGACAGTCCCAGACCGAATGGACGGATTGGAGCAGCGTTGGAAGAGCATTGGCCTTGTACGCGGGAGTCTTGCTGATATTGGCGGTGCATACGATTCGCGAAGACAATGGCGATGAGGTGATGCGGATTCTCTCTGCCCGGTATGCCGAGCGAAAGGACAGGAGGATGTATGAAGAAGGCGAAGATGGTTAGCTATACGCGCGAAGAGTTGCCGCCGATTACAGATGACCGGTTGCAGGAGATGATTGCGTTTTCTAAACGCCCCATCGATACGAGCGATATTCCTCCAATTACGCCGGAGCAGATGAAGACTGCGGTGAGAGGTTGGGAGAACCATCCGGGGCGGGCGCGGAACCGTCGTCCGCATGCGGCCTAACGGTGCCTGAGGGAGACACAATCTATCGCGCGGCGCGGGCGTTGCAAAAAGCGCTGGGGGGGCGTGTGGTTTCGGGGTTTGAGACGGGGTTGGCTAAGCTGGCCAGTGTGAATGACGATGCGCCTGTGGTGGGGCGGACGGTGGAGCGGGTGGAGGCGCGGGGGAAGTGGTGTCTGATTTACTTCTCTGGCGATTTGATTCTGGTGTCGCATATGTTGATGTCAGGGTCGTGGCATATCTATAGAACAGGTGAACGTTGGAGGTTGCCGCACAGGGCGATGCGGGTCGTGGTGCGGGTGCCGGAGTATGAGGCGGTGCTGTTCAACGCGCAGGTGGCGGAGTTCCATACGGCGCGGAGTCTGGAGCGGAGCTCGCAGGTGCCGAAGCTGGGGCCGGATGTTTTGGCTGGCGGCTTCAGCGTGGAGGCAGGTGTGCAGGCGTTGCGGGAGCGGGCGGCGTCGCATCCGGAGGATGAGGTGGGCGTGGTGCTGCTGAACCAGCGCGTGATGGCGGGGCTCGGCAATGTGTACAAGAGCGAGGTGGCGTTTGCGGCCGGGGTGAACCCGTGGCGGCAGATGCGGACCGTGACGGCCGGCGAGATGGAACGCATCGTCGAACTCTCACAGCGGTATATGAAGGCGAATGTGTTGGATGGGGCGAGCGATGGAATTGTGACCTACAGTGGCAACCGTCGGACGACCGGAGCGATGGACCGCGGGGACAGGCTGTGGGTATATGCGCGGCAGGGGCAGGAGTGCCGGCGGTGCGGCGCGTTGGTGGAGATGCGGAAGCAGGGCGTTGCCGTGCGGTCGACGTACTGGTGCCCGCAGTGTCAGCCGTGGGTGGCGGCAGAAGGTCAGACAGCCGAGCGCCCGGTGGGCAGGGCAAATGTGGTGCGACGAGGGAAGATTGGGTGCTGAAGGGCAGTGAATAGTGAATAGTGAATGGTGAGAAGGGTTTGTCCTGGCGGTGGTGAAATGGGTGCCGCTGTTTAGAAGCAGGTCCTTCGCTGCGCTCAGGATGACAGAGCATTCGGGATGGCCAAGGGACTTCCAGTACATGAGATTTGAGGCTTTAGTGCGATGGCTGGCGATGCCGATGCGGGCGTGGGATGCTCGGGCGCGCGTGGTTGCCGTGTGGATAGGGTTGGTGGTTGGCTTGGTCTTTGCCGGGTTGCAGGTACCCGGCATTGAGAGCCTGTTCCATGTGCCGGACTCCTCGCATTACTTGAAGATTGCGGCGAGTGAGACGAATGAGGTGATGCAGCCGTTTGCTTCGCGGCAGCTGGGGGCGCTGGTCGCTGGAGCGTTGGGGCACGTGTTGCAGGGTGGGGTGCGCGCGGGTTTTACGGCGGAGGGCGCGGTTGCGCTTGTGGCGTCGTTGGGGATTGTGTTGCTGCTGATCGTACGTACGGAGGCGCCGCGGTGGATGTTGCTGGGCGTAGTGGTGGTGCCGTTCTGGGTTCAGATGACGCAGGACCTGGTGCTGCCCGACCTCTGGTACGCGGCGCTGCTGGCCGTGCTGTTGTGGCTGCTGGCTCGGGAGTGGTGGATGGCGGCGGCGGTGATGATGTTGCCGTTGATGCTCTCACGTGAGTCGACCACGCTGACGGTGCTGTGCCTGCTGCTGGCGACGCGGGGCGTGATGCGATGGCGCACTCGCTTGGCCGCCGTGGGCAGCTTGGTTGCGGGTACCGTGATTGTGGCGCGGCTCGCAACGCGGGCGTTGCCGAACCCGGAGCATCTGCCAGAGGTGGTGTATGTGCTGGCGAAGGTGCCGTGGAACTTTCTCCGGAATGTTGTGGGCGTGATGCCTTGGAGCAACGCGGATCGCGACCTGTGCCAGGTGCCAGCGTGGAATATGCCGCTGCACTTCGGGCCGGTCCACGCTGTGGGTGTCTGTGGGTGGTCGTTTGGGAAGCCCATTGAGATGGTCGCGGTCGTGCTGGGGAACTTTGGCGTGCTGCCGCTGCTGACGGCGATGCTTTGGTGGGACCGGCGAAGGAAGCTGCCGGGCGGTGTGTTGCTGCGGTTCTGCTTGATCTATGGATCGGCGTGCATGGTGCTGGCGCCGGTGCTGGGGGCCGGGTTTCAGCACTTGTTTGGGTATGCGTGGCCGCTGTTCCTTGTCGCTGTTCCCTTGATGTGGGAAGAAAGCGCGGGTTGGCGCGCGGCGTCCATCAGTGCGGCGCATTTCGCTGTTGTGGGATTGATGTATTGGGGAAGTTTGTATCCGCGGATGGCGGTGCAGGTGGGGCTCTGGGTTTTGGCGGGGTGGCTTCTACAGACTTCAAAGGCCTTGAAGCAAAGTTCGCAAAGTTGAAAACAAGTTACGCAACGAAACGAAGCCGCTGCGAGTAAGGTTATTGCGGTGGGGCGGGCTGTTTGTCCTTGTTGGCGCCGAAGATCTTCTGGAAGATATTGCGGTGGTGTGTGGCGTCGTCGGCCGGTTGGGTGGGTTGGGGCTGGATGGTGGGTGAGGGCTGCGGGGAGGTTGGGTAGCCGCGGGTAATGGGAGCAGGTTGCGCGGTCGTGGTGGGCGGCGTGTTGCTGGCTTCAGGGTTGAAGATGCGGTTGCCCAGGTTCTGAGGGTCTTCGCCCATGTGCGAACAGGTGCTTTGCGGCTCGGTGCCGAGCAGGAAGGCGACGGTGATGCTGTCGCTGGGGCAGGAAGCGTCAGCGACGAGGCCGGTGGGACGATTGATCTGGAGCACGTCGATGCCGTCTGGCGCGGTAAAGGGCTTCATGTCCGAGTACTGCGGCAGCTTGATGGCGCGCATCATGAACTCGGCCCAGATAGGCGCGGCGGCCTTTGCGCCTTCGAGCTTGACATCGGTGTAATCATCATTGCCGACCCAGATGATGCAGAGCAGGTTGGAGGAATAACCGGCGAACCATGCGTCGTGGCTGGTGCCGGTCTTGCCGGCGGCGGGGGCAACAAAGCCCCGGCTGCGCACGCCCGCTGCGGTGCCGCGGGCCATTACGCCTTCCAGCAACGACTGCGTAAGGTAGGCGACGCGGGGGTCGAGCACCTGCTGGGCTTCAGGGGCGAAGTCGGCGACGATGTCGCCCTGCGGGTTGCGTACGCTGGCCAGCATCCACGGCTTGAGGTGGACGCCGTTGTTTGCGAAGGTGGTGTAAGCGCCGGCCATATCCAGCGGCGTGGCGTTGTAGGTGCCGATGGCGACCGACGGCGTTCCGCGCGCATTGAGAATGCCAGCCGAATGGGCGAGCGAGGCTACGTTGTCATACCCAACCATCTGCGCGAGCGCGATGGTGGCGATGTTGAGCGAGTGCTCAATGGCGGTGGTGACAGGGACCATGCCGGGGAACTCGCCGTGCTCAAAGTTGCCAGGCATGTAGGTCTGGCCGTTGGTGCCGAAGTTCTGGGGGTCGTCGTTAAGCTTGGTGAGGGCGGTGAAGACGCCGCTACCGTCGAGATCTGTGCCGTTGAGCGAGGTGTTGTAGGCCGTGGCGTAAACGAAGGGCTTGAAGATGGAGCCTGTGGGGCGCTCGGCCATGGCGTGGTTGAGCTGCGACGTAGCGTAGTTGCGTCCGCCGACCAGCGCGAGCACTTGGCCGGTGTGCGGGTTTAGCGCGACGAGCGCGACCTGCGGATAGGTGATGGGGGCCGCGTCGGGTTCGGCCTTGCTGCCCTTGGCGGGCTTCTTATGCAGCGCGGCGTAGCGCCTGCGCACGAGCTCATCGACGTTCTTCATGCCGACTTCGACGGCGTCCTGGGCGGCGCGCTGCAGGTCGGGATCGAGCGAGGTGTAAATGCGCAACGCGGAGTGCGCTGCAGCGGAGTCGCCGATGCGCTGCACGAGCTCGTCGTGGACGAGGTCGACGAAGTAGGGAGCCTCCGAGGCGTCGATGCTGGGCGGCGCGAGGCGGATCGCCTCGGCCTTGGCGCGCTGCGCCTCGGCGGTGGTGATGGCACCGGTTTCGGCCATGGAGTCCAGCACGATGTTGCGACGCTCCATCATGCGGTCCAGGTGCTTGTAGGGATTGAAATAGCTGGGCCGCTGGATGAGGCCGGCGAGCATAGCGCACTCGGCGGTATCGAGCTGGCGGAGGTCTTTGCCGAAGTAGGCCTGCGCTGCCTCCGCAAAGCCGGCGATGGGGAAGCTGCCGCGCTGGCCCATGGGAATCTGGTTGGCGTACATCTCGAAGATCTGCTGCTTGGTGAAACGGTCTTCGAGTTGGAATGTAATCATGATCTCCGCGAGCTTGCGGGCGTAGGTCTTCTCTGGCGAGAGGAAGAAGCCGCGTGCCAGCTGCTGTGTAATGGTCGAGCCGCCGCAGCCCTTGTGGTGGGTGAGGATGTCTTCTGCGGCGCACTTGGCGGTGCGCGCATAATTGATGCCGCCGTGCTCGAAGAAGCGGCGGTCCTCAATGGCCATCACGGCCTGCACCATGTGCGGCGGAATCTGGTTGTAGGTAACGAGGCGGCGCTTGGTGCGATTCTTGTCTTCGCTCAGCGCGGTAATGAGCTGTGGCTCCAGCTTGTAGGCGGCAAGCTGCGCGCCGTTCTCCGCGGTGATCGATTGGACCTGGCCATTTGAGGAGGCGATGGTGGCGCCGTCCATGGCGAGGAAGCTCTGCGGGCCGGGCTTGATGACGATGGAGTCGTTGACAAGCTGGAAGCTGCCGAGTTGATTGCTGTTGGCGTTATAGCCGGCGTGGCGCAGGGCCGCGGCGATGGAGTCTACGGTGAACTTCTGGCCGGGTCGAATCTCCTGCGGTGCGGCGTAGACCTGCGCCACCGAAGCGAAGAGCGGGCCCTTGGCGAGACGGTCGTCCACCTCGTTTTTATACTGGTGCGAGTAGTAGAAAAATGCAGCGGTGCCGACCGCGAGCAGGACCGCGATGACGATAAGCGCGAAGCGGGCCAAGCTCCAGAGGAAGGAATGGCTATTGTTGCCGCGGCCGCCGAATTTTACTTTTACAGGCATAAAGGGAAGTCGTACGTGGAAAAGCCTCTATCGCTTGGACGTCGCCAAAAGCTTCTCGAGGTGTGCAGTGACTTCGGCCAAGGTAATGTCGGTTGTGGTTCCTGTAAGCCGGTCGACGAGTTCTACCTGGCCTTCGGTAAGCTTCTTGCCGATGTTGATACGGTAGGGGACGCCGATGAGTTCCGCATCTTTGAACTTGACCCCGGCGCGCTCGTCGCGGTCGTCGAGAAGAGTGTCGATGCCTGCGGCGGATAGTTTGGCGGCGAGCGCTTCTCCGGCACTGAGCAAAGGTTCTTCGCGGATATTGGTGATGGTGACGATGACCTGGTAGGGAGCGATGCTGGCGGGTAGAGCATATTGCTCGCCGCCAAACCTGGCTGCGGAGGACTCGATGGCTGCAGTGAGAATGCGCTCCAGGCCGATGCCGTAGCAGCCCATGATGGGCATGACTTCCTTGCCGTCGGCGTTGAGGACGCGCGCGCCCATGCTTTCGGAGTACTTCGTTCCGAGCTTGAAGATGTGGCCGATCTCAACTGCCTTGCCGAGGCGGAGCGGGAGGCCGGCGATGGGGTCGGGTTCGCCCTCGTTGATGTTGCGGATGTCGGCGATGAGGGTGGGCTTGAAGTCGCGGCCGGGCGTGACGTTGCGCAGGTGGTACTCGGCCTTGTTGGCTCCGGCGATGAGGTTGGTGCGGCCTTCGAGGGCGGAGTCCAGCACGACCAGAACGCCTGGCTTGCGCGGGTGCGGCGCAGGCGTAAGGCCGATGGGGCCGAGGTAGCCGGCGGGCGCGCGGAAGGTGTCGGCGATCTCCTCGGGCGTCATGGGGCGGAGCTGACCGAGTGCGATGGCGGAGAGTTTAGTCTCGTTGAGCTGATGGTCGCCACGCAGGAAGGCGACGACGGCGCGGGTCCTGCCGACGGTCTTGATCTGCCTGGCGTCGGCTTCGGGGTGCTCCACGACGTAAGCCATCGTCTTGATCTGGTGGTGCGGCTGTGTGTTGAGGAATGCGCCAACCTCGTCGATGGTGCGGAAGCCGGGTGTGTGGACCTCTTCGGGAGTGGCGGATGTCGGAGCCAGGTCTTCGACGGGTGCGAGCTTGCTGGTTGCCTTTTCGAGATTAGCGGCGTAGACGACGTTGCCGGCCTCGTCGCGGGCGCTGGCGATGAGGTCTTCGCCGGCTTCGGTATAGACCATGAATTCCTGCGAGCCCGAACCGCCCATGGCGCCGGAGTCGGCCTCAACGGCGACAAACTCCAGGCCGCAGCGGCTGAAGATGGCGCGGTAGGCTGCGTCGTGCTTGTCGTAGCTGAGGTCGAGGCCGGCGGCGTCAATGTCGAAGCTGTAGGCGTCTTTCATGAGAAATTGGCGGACCCGCAGCAGGCCGGACTTAGGGCGCGGCTCGTCGCGGAACTTAGTTTGGATCTGGTACCAGATCTGCGGCAGCTGCTTGTAGCTCCGCAGCTCGCTGCGCGCGATGGAGGTGATGACCTCCTCGTGCGTCATGGCGAGCACGAGGTCTGCGCCCTTGCGGTCCTTGAGGCGGAAGAGGTTCTGGCCCATCACGGCTTCGCGGCCGGACTCCTGCCAGAGCTCGGCGGGATTCAGCGCGGGCAACAAAAACTCCTGGCCAATCTTGTCCATCTCTTCACGGACGATGGCAGTGATCTTGTTCATGCTGCGCTGGCCAAGCGGCAGGTAGCTGTAGATGCCGGCGCCGAGCTGGCGGACGTAGCCGGCGCGGAGAAGGAGCTTGTGGCTGGCGACTTCCGCGTCGGCGGGTGCCTCGCGGAGGGTGGGGATGAAGAGCTGGGACCAACGATGCATGTTCTGTTGATTGTAGCGGAGCAGGGTGTTGGCGGCGGATGTCGCTCTGCTAGCATCACTGGAGTCCGATGAAGCAGGTTGAGACACAGATCGAGGCAGTGAGTCCGGCCGCGCTGGTACGCGTGGAGGCAGCGGCCCTGGACGCGCTGGCCGAGCGGCTGGAGGGCGCGCAGGGCGAGGTGTTTGCGCGGGTCGTGGAGCTGCTGACGGCGTGCGTTCGCGGTGGCGGGCGCGTGGTGTTGACGGGTGTTGGCAAGAGCGGGTTGGTGGCGCGGAAGATTGCCGCGACCATGGTTTCGACGGGTACTGCGGCGGCGTTCCTGCATCCGACCGAGGCGTTGCATGGCGACCTTGGGATGCTGCGGCGCGGCGATGTGGTGGTGGCGCTTTCGTATTCGGGTGAGAGCGAGGAGCTGCTGCGGTTGTTGCCGGTGTTTCCAAAGCTCGGTGTGGCTTTGGTGAGCTTTTGTGGGTGCTTGACGTCGTCGCTTGCGAAGGCGAGCGTGCTGGTGCTGGATGTGAGCGTGGAGCGCGAGGCCTGTGCGCACCAGCTTGCGCCGACGGCTTCGACCACGGTGATGCTGGCGCTGGGCGATGCGCTGGCCGTGGAACTGAGCCGCCGGCTGGAGTTTCAGCCGCAGGACTTTGCCGAGCTGCATCCGGGTGGACAGCTGGGGCGTAGGCTGGCTCGGGTGGAGTCGCTGATGCATAGCGGTGAGGCGATTCCGGTTGTGGCGCCAGCGGCGACGATGCCGGAGATTATCCATGAGATGTCGGCCAAGCGGCTGGGTGTGACAACGGTGCAGGCTGACGGCAAGCTGCTCGGGATACTTTCCGATGGCGATTTGCGGCGGCTGTTTGAGCGCGAGGGGCCGGAGGCGTTTCATCGCACCGCAGCGGAGATTGTGCGGCCGCAGCCGAGGACGATTGGCCCGGAGCCGACCGCTGCTGAGGCGCTGGCGGTGATGGAGGCGCACAAGATTACCGTTCTGCTGGTCACCGAGGACGGAAGCGTTGATTCGGTGGTGATCGGCGTGCTGCATCTGCATGACCTGTTCGGCTAGCGAGCGTCCTACGCAGTAGACTTGAGTTGCGCCGCTGTGTGCGTGCGCGTGGAAGGATGTGTTTCGTGCGTCGAGTTGCGGTGGCGATGGTGATGTTGGCGGTTCTTGGTTTGGCCGCGTGGGTTGGTGTGTATAACATTCGTGCGCGGAAGGCTGCGCTTGATCTGAAGAAAGAGAACCAGGTGACGCTGACCAAGGCCGATCCAAATGCGACGGACGACAGCTCGCAGGGTGCGAAGCTGGTCGGCAAGGCTGCGCCGGCGTTTACGCTGAAAAACCTGAGCGGCAAGACGGTTTCGCTGGCCGATTTCAAGGGGCATCCGGTGGTGGTGAACTTCTGGGCTACGTGGTGCGGGCCCTGCAAGCTGGAGATGCCTTGGTTTGAGCAGATGTATCAGAAGTACAAGGGCGATGGGCTCGTGGTGCTGGGGTTGAGCCAGGACGACGGCACCGGTGCCGATGAGATTGGCAACGCCGTGAAGAAGATTGGCGTGAGTTATCCGATCCTGATGCCCGATTCTGCGACGCCCAAGGCGTATGGCGGCGTGGATTATCTGCCTGAGACCTTCTATGTCGATGCAAAGGGCACTGTGGTGGAGACCACTGCCGGAGCGC
>CAMQQG010000224.1:0-17986 GCA_947034895.1 Rhytidiadelphus loreus | reverse complement strand
TTCGAGCTGTGGCGCGCCGGTGCGCACACCGACTTCGACTGCCTGACCCTGTTGCACCAGAAGCCCGGCCAGGGCGGGCTGCAGCTATGCCCGGCACCGAGGCGGGCAGCGATCGCTGGACCAGTGTGGAGCCGGCCGCAGGCGTGATCACCTGCAACATCGGCGACATGCTGATGCGCTGGAGCGGACGATCGCCTGAAATCGACGCTGCACCGCGTCCGCATGCCGCGCCCCGGCGAGTATTTGGGCCCGCGCCAGTCGATCGCGTTCTTCTGCCAGGCGAACATGGACGCCATGATCGTCGGCCCTGCCGGCAAATACGCCGCCATCAGCGCCGCCGATTACCTGGCGCAGCGCATCGCCGCGAACTTCTGAAAAAGCTTGCGCGACCTGATCTCGCGGCAAGCCGATTACTTGCGCGCAACCCAGATCCCGAACAGGGCGATACTGCCATAGCAAATGGCCGGAATGACGAGGGATAATCCAAGACTTCCGCTCAGGTCGGCCAGATACCCGGTCAGGGGCGGGATGATCGCGCCGCCGACAATGGCCATGCAGATGACCCCGGACCCTTCGGCCGCACGCGCGCCCAGGTCCCGGCTCGCCAGGCTGAAGATCGTCGGAACATGATCGAATTCATCAGCCCGATTGCCAGCAGCGTGTAGGCGGCCAGCGCGCCGCCGCTGTTGGCCGACACCAGGATCAGGGCAATCGCGCCCACGGCATTTCCCGCCAGGACCTTGCCCGGGCTGACAACGCGCAACACCGGCGAACCGATAAATCGTCCGATCAAGGCGCCACCCCCAGTAATAGGGGATGAACGTGCCCGCTGCTCGTTCGGCCAGGCCCAGGACGTGCGGCTGTTCGAGATAATTGACGATCATCGAGCCAATCGACACCTCCGCGCCGACATACATGAACAGCGACGCCGCGCCCCAGCCGAAACGAACGCTGCGCAGGAGCGACAGGCCGGAAAACGCCGATCCGCCGCCGTGGTTTTCGCCTTTCAGCCGATTGCGATTGAACCATACCACCCCGGCGACCAGCGCCAGTGCCGCGGCCAGCCCCAGGTAGGCGTGCACGATGGCCCGGGTTTCGGCGATGCGATAGGCATCGAGCGCCAGCCCGGACAGTTCGCCAGCGGAAACATGGGCCAGGCTGCCCAGCATCACCAGCGCGCCGACATAGGGAAACACCGTGGTGCCGAGCGAATTGAACGCCTGTGCAAAGGTCAGTCGACTGGGCGCAGTCGGCGCTGGACCGAGCAACGAAATCAACGGGTTGGTAACGATCTGGACGATTGTGACTCCACTGGCGACACGAACAGCGCCAGCAGGAATACGCCATATTGGGCACTGGCGCTGGCCGGAATGAACAGCAGGCAACCCACCATCATCAGCGCCAGCCCCGCCGCCGCGCCGCGCATGTAGCCGATCCGCTTGACCAGTGCCCCGCCAGGTACCGAGATGATGAAATAGGCGGCAAAAAACGCCGACTGCACCAGCATCGCCTGCGCATGGTTAAGGGTAAACAGCTCCTTCAGCTTGGGAATGATGACGTCATTCAGGCTGGTGATACCGCCGAAGATGAAAAACAGCGCGATGACGAACAGCCGCAATTCCGGCGCATCGACATGCGCGCCCTGTCCGACAATCGGCACGGGGTCGGACGATTGGGCAGCAGCTGGAACTAGAGCCAAGAGTGTTTCCAATTTTTAGCCGGGTCAATCCGCCCAATGGCGACTATCCAGATGCACCGTGACCGGGGTTCCGAGATGTTCCGCGTCCGCGCCTAGCGCAAAGGCGTAGTCGCCGCCAGTGATCGACCAGCCGGCGTCTTTCCAGTCGGCCACCAGGCGGGGATCGATGGTCAGGCTGACGGATCGGGATGCGCCGGGGGCGAGCTCGACCCGCTGGTAACCGGCCAGGCGCAGGATGGGGGCACCGCCCCGGCTGACCAGATAAAGTTGTGCCACCGTCGCCCCTGCCCGCGCGCCGGTGTTGGCGATGGTAAAACCGGCCTGAAGCCCATCCAGCTTGAGCGCGCTGGTGGCAAAACTGGTGTAGCTGAGGCCGAAACCGAATGGAAACAGCGGTGCGGCATGGCGTCGCGCAAACCAGCGGTAGCCGACGTCGGCCCCCTCGATATCGTAATCAGCCGCCAGCTTCACGCCCGGCGGCGCCGTCGGCGTCATGCTGGCCTCGAAGACGCCGAGCCCGTCGAGTTTCGGGCGTGGCAACTGGTCGAGACTGGCCGGAAAAGTCACCGGCAAATGCCCCGACGGGTTGGTCTGGCCAAAACAGCACGGACGCGATCGCCTCGCCGCCCCGGGCGCCCGGATAACCACGCCTCCAGCACCGCTGCGGTCTGGTCGAGCCACGGCATCAGCACCGGCCCGCCAGTCTCCAGCACCACGATCGTGTGCGGATTGGCCGCGCTCACCGCAGCGATCAGCGCATCCTGGCCATTCGGCAGCGACAGGTCGGGAACGTCCTGCCCTTCGGTGCGCCAGGCGGTGGCGAAGATGATGGCCACGTCGGCGTCGCGCGCTGCGGCGACCGCTTCCGACACATATTGGCCATTGCGAAAGCGGATATGAGCAGGGCCGGCGAGCTTGCCGATCGCCTCCAGCGGCGGCGAATTGTGATAATGTTGCTGGCTGTATTGCGCGACCATGCCGACGCCGCCGTTGGGTACCGCGACCGCCGGACCGTCCGGGCCATCGACCTGGCTTGAACCACCGCCCGACAGGACGCCCGAATCCGCATAGCCGCCGATCACCACGATCGACTTCGCACTCGCCGCCAGCGGCAGGATCTCACCCTGGTTGCGCAACAGGACGATGCCCTGCTGCGCGGCCTCCAGCGCGACCGCGCCATGCGCTGCGAAATCGACCGCACCGCCGGGCGTAACCGGATTTCTGTCGAGCGCATTGGCATAGATCGCGGTCAATATCCGCTGGTTCATATTGTCCAGTCGGGCCGCCAGCGCGGGATCGCGGGCAGCCGCCGTCGCCAGCGGCTGGCCCAGGAATATCTGCGGATCGAGCTGCGCGCCCGATTGCTGGTCGAGTCCGTTGCCGGCGGCGGCGAGCGCAGGCACCGCCCCCCAATCGGACATGACGAAGCCTGGATAGCGCCAGTCGTGCTTCAACACCGTACCGAGCAGATAGCTGCTGTCGCAGGCATGGGCGCCGTTCACCAGATTATACGAGCACATGACGGCGCCGGGATGCCCCAGTTCGATGCCGATCTCGAACGCAAGCAGGTCGCTTTCGCGCGCCGCCGCGTCGCCGATCCGCGAAATCGATGAAATTGCGCCCGGTCTCCTGATCGTTGAGCGCGAAATGCTTGATCGTCGAGATGATATGGTTCGACTGTACACCAGCGATTGCGGCGCCGACCAGCGTGCCGGTCAGCCAGGATCCTCGGACAAATACTCGAACGATCGGCCATTCCTGGGGTCGCGCATCAAAATTGGCGCCGCCAGCCAGCAATACGTTGAAGCCCTTGGCCCGCGCCTCGGCCCCGATCATCGCGCCGCCGGTGCGGACAAGATCTGGGTTCCAGCTCGACGCCTGGGCCAGCCCCGAAGGCAGCGCGGTCGCGCCGTCATGGCGGATGCCGCCGACCCAGGCGACACCGAGGCCGGCATCGGTTTCCTTCAGCGCCGGTACGCCCAGCCGCGGCACGCCCGGTACATAGCCGGCGCCCGGCACCGCATCGGCGGGTATCTTCACCCCGGGAAAGAATGGCAGCGCGACGATGCCGTGAGTCAGCACCGTCTTTTCGTCCGGCGTCATTGCCTGAACGGTGGCCGCGGCCCGCGCCTCTGGCGTCGCAGCGGCCGGATCATCCGCTCGTGCCGGATCGGGCGTTAGCCCGGCGGTGAGCAACATGACCGACCACATTAACGACGACACCGATCCAGCTTTGGCCATGCGGCTCATTTCTGCTTCTTTCAATAAGAGGGCCATCGGCAGCGATGGCATATCCGACCTGACGCAAAAGGATGCCCTCGGTGGTGAAGATATCGGCCCGACGGTTGCGAACGCGGCATTGCGATCGGCCTCGCCCGCTATATCCGATCAAACCGGATATAGCGCCCCACCTGCTGGTACTGCCGCCCGGCTTCAGCGTGTTCGTGCCGCCTGCGCCAGCCGCGTTCCAGCGCCAGGCGATCGACATCGACCACCGTATCGACGTGCCAGCCGGCGGCCTCTGCCCGCAAGCGCGCGATCGCCTGGCGCGCATCTACCGCCTGGATGAAGCGATAATTATGCTGCTCCCCGCAGGAAATCGCACGAGTTACGTCCGGTTTCGATCAGATAGCAGGGCTCTTGCTCGAGGGGCGGCATGGCCGGGTCATCCGGCTCGACTGCGATGGCTACCCACCCGTCGATATGCGCTTGCTCAGCAGATGGGAGAACGCCGCGCGGCAGGCGTCGATCATTGCGCCTTCATCGAGCGCCACCAGAACGTGAACGATGTGCACCTCGAACAGGCTATCGGGCCGGGTACCCCCGATTTCGACGATGTAAAGAAAACTCATGCAGACTGGATGGGCGAGGATGCAGCGCCGATCAAGTGCGCGTCTGACGATCAGCGGGAGCTTTCACGCGGGCGAAGCGTTACGCCTGCGACTGACACATGATCCCGCAGGTCAGGAAAAACATACCGGATCAAACTCGCGATTCGCGGTTCGGAGCAGGCACCTGACCAAGGTGAAGGAAATGATGCCATCTATCGCTTTTGTCGGCGCAGGTCCGACAACCATCTACACCCTGCATGCGCTGGTCGATCTGGCCGACCGGCCATTTTCGGTCACTATTTTCGAAGAGCAGGGCAGCGCCGGGCGCGGCACGCCCTATCGGCCGGGCTGGAACGATCCGGCAATGCTGTCCAATATCGCCAGCATCGAAATTCCATCGCTCGAAGAAACCTTGCTCGACTGGTTGCACGCGCAACCGGCGGCGCGGCTGGTCGAACTGGGCATCGACCCGGACAAGATCGGCGAACGGACGTTCTACCCCCGCCTCGCGCTCGGTGAGTTTTTTCACGATCAGTTCGAAGCGCTGCTCGATCGCGCCAAGGCGCAAGGGTGCCACGTAACGGTGCGGACGCGCTGCCTGGTGGTCGACGCGGTTAGCGCAGCCAGTGGCATGACGCTTTGCGTCAGGCCCCGGTTTGGACCGATCTACGAGGAATGCTTCGATCATGTGGTCTTGGCAACCGGCCACCAGTGGCCTGCCGAACCCGAGGTGCGTCCGGGTTATTTCCTGAGCCCGTGGCCGGCATCCGCGCTCGCGGCGATCGCGCCGACGCAGGTCGGGATCCGGGGCAGCTCGCTGACTGCGATCGACACGGCGGTAGCGCTGGCGGTAACCCATGGCGAGTTCGTGGAGAACGACCGCGGTACGCTGCGCTATGATCCGGCACCGGGCACGGACGCGTTTCACATGACGATGGTGTCGCGCAAGGGCCTGCTCCCCGAAGCGGATTTTTACGCGCCGTTGCCGTATGAACCACTGTCGATCTGCACGCCCGAGGCGATCGAACGATTGATCGAAGCGCCGCAAGACGATCTGCTCGACCCGGCGTTCGCGCTGTTCAAGCAGGAGTTGAGCGTGGTCGATCCCGGCTACGCGAACAAGGTTGGCCTGGCCGGGCTGAATCTCGAGGATTTTTGCGAGCGCTATTTTGCCGATCGCATCGCGACCGACCCGTTCGAATGGGCACGCTGCAATCTCGCCGAGGCACAGCGCAATTACCGCGACGAGGTCACGGTGCCCTGGCGCTATGCGATCCTGCGGATGCACGAGGTCATGGCACTGCTGGTGCCCCATCTGGAGCAGCATGAATTCAAACGTTTTTCACGCTTCTTCAAACCGATGTTCATCGACGATTACGCCACCGTCCCGCATGAATCGATCAAACGCATGCTCGCCCTGCATGACGCCGGAAAGCTGGATGTCGTCGCCATCGGTGAAGATTATCGCATCGACAGCCACCGGCCCGAAGGCGGCGCCGTCGTCCATGTCGCTGGCGAACAACTGGCCTATCCGGTGTTTATCGAGGCGACCGGCCAGCGCGCGCTCCCGGCCCGGCAGTTTCCGTTCCGCTCGCTGCTCCGCCAAGGGATTATTCGCGACGAAGGGATGCCCGACGAAACCAGCGGATCGCGCGGAGTGGTGATCGACGATCAATTCCACCCGGTTGCAGACGACATTCCACCGGATCAGCTGTTCTGTCTCAGCCTGCCATTCATCCTGGGGCGGCATCCGTTCATCCAAGGCATCACCAGTTCGCATGAGATGGGCACGGTGGTCGCCGAACAGCTTGCGGCGGCGATCGAACGGGATTGCGCAGCGGCAGCCGAGATCGACGGAGCAGCCGCCGCCTAATGAACGCCTGCGACCATGATCAAGCCGGCCGATCGGATCGCATCATTCGGAAGTCTGCGCCGTCAAAGGCGCATCGTTGCCACGCCGCAGCGTGATCCGCGTCAGTTCAGACGGGCGGCCAAGCCGCATGGCAAAACCAGGCCAGATGCCGGTGCCGTTGTTGACGTAAAGGGTCATGCCCAGGACGTCATACCTGCCGGATACGAACCCGCCGTTCGCCAGGGCAACCAGCCGGTCCAGACCCCGGATCATGCCGCCATGGGTATGCCCCGATAATTGAACGGCGACACCGCGTTCGGCCGCTCGCCGCGCTTTTCCGGGGACATGATCGAGCACCAGGATCGGCGCGCCGGTCGGAGCGCCGGCCAACGCCGCATCGAGATCAGGTGCGGGCAGGTTCCTCGAGCGGGCCGACGGATCGGTAACCCCGGCCAGAACCAAGGCGTCGTTGCCTCGCCCGATGACAGTATGGGCATTCGCCAGGATGCGCATCCCCAGTGAGGCAAAATGAGCCATCCAGGGGTCATGGCCGGAGAGGTACTCGTGATTGCCCGGGATCAGATAAACGCCGTCGCGGGCACCGAGCCCACGCAGGGGTTCGACGTCCGCGCGTCGGCTGGTTACGTCGCCATCGATCACGTCTCCCGTCACCACGATCAGGTCCGTGCCGAGACGGTTGGTCGCCGCGACCACCGCAGCGGTCCAGCGCGCGGGGAACAGGCGGCTGATATGCAGATCGGTCAGCTGGACCAGCGTATAGCCTTCGAAGGTTGCGGGCAGGTTCGGCACGACCATGGCTATTTCGCGCAGCGATGGAACCCGGATCGCCTGCCGGACGCCCAGCGTGGCCAGCACGATTGCGACGATCGCAATGGCATAGCGGGCATCGGTCAGGACAGCCGTGTCGACGTGCCAGAATGCCATGGCAATCAGCGTCACCAGATCGAGTGCCATCTGGAACACGGCAAGCAGAAGGATGGCGCCCATTGCCCAATTGAACAGAACGATCAACGGTCGCGGAAATTCCGGCACGAAAACCGACCCGGACGACAGTCGGCTCCAGAAATGGAACTGCGAGGCAAAAAGCAGTATCAGTGACACGCCCATTTTGACCGGCCCGGTCCAGGGCAGCTGCCATACGAACCTGGTCACGACATACAGCCACGGCAAGGCATAGATCACATGAAACATCTGACCTGCTATGGCCGAATCCTCGGCTCCGGGAAACGAAATCCGTTAGCCCGATGCGCTGACGGGCGTCGCCGCACTTGCGGCGGGCGTGTCCTCGATCTGCAGATAGGCGGGATCGAACTGCCCGCGTGCGACCAGCAGTCGCGGTTCGAGGATTTCGACCAGCGAAGACCGGAAGGTGCAAAGCCGTTCTTCGCGCAGATGGCGGAGTACCCGGTTGACGTGCACGTTGGTGAGGCCGCAGATTTCCGCCAGATCGGCCTGGGTCACGCCCAGCGCAAAACGGTAGCCATCGCTCAGTCCCGCCGAAACCAGGCGGGCATTGGTCTCGCACAGGAAATGCGCGACGCGCCCGACCGCGTCCAGCCGGCCGAGCCGGAACAGCCACGCGCGGTGAATGGCAGCGTCGATCAGCGTGGCAAACCACAATTTGCGGGTCAGGCGCGGACAGTCGCGCATCAGCGAATCAAGCCGGAAATGCGGTACGATGGCGACGGTCGCGGCGGTCAGCGTCGCGATATCGTGATCGAGAACCTTGAGCGGAAAGGAATGCAGATCGACGAAATCGCCGGGAACATGCACCGCGACCAACTGGCGCAGGCCATTGCGATCATCGATGTAACGGCACATGAAGCCATCGATCAGCAAGGTGCTTTCCTGCAGCAGCTTGCCCGCGCGAACAATGGTCTTGCGCGGTTCGAGCCGGCGGATCTCAGTGATCGCCGCTTCCAGACGGTTGCGCTCTTCCTGCTCCAGATAGACGCCTCGTTTCTCTCTCAGGAAACGGTCGGTGAGCATGATCCCCTTGTCCCCGCGTTGAAGATCGTCACCGCCATCACCCCGTCCTGATCGGAGCTATGACGGTGACGCTGATTGTCCTGACTGCGATAATCACAACGCGAAGGTTTGGTTTCGGGCGGACGCGAATTTTGCTTGCGACCGTGATGTTTGCCGGAACAGCTGAAGACCGGAACAGTGACGATCGAGGTCGTCGGGATCAGCCGCCGGCCTGCGCCATCAGTTCGGCTTTGCGGGCCGCGAGCCGGGCACCCAACGCCTTGAGATCGAGATCGCTGTCGCGGCTTTCCGGGAACATCTCGCTCTCTTCTTCTTCGACATGGTGGTCGATATATTCGCCCAGCACGGTTACTTTGGCATCGAATAGCCGGTCGCCCGCCTTCATCTCCTGAAGTTCGGCGATCAGTTGCTTGGCGCTGGCGTGTTCCACTTCGGCCTCATCCAGCAGATCGTCATCGTCAATCATCTCGCGCGCCGCCGGATAAAAGATTTCCTCTTCGATCTGTGCATGAACGGTCAGTGCGAGGCAGATCTTGTCGGCGAGTTCCTGCTTTTCGGAATCGTCCTCCAGATCGTCGTATTGCTTGAACCAGGTTTTTACTTCGCGGTGATCATCCTTGAGCAGTTTGATGGCATCGGCCGGTTTCGCCGACGCAATCGCGGTCTTGCGCGCGGTCTTCGATTTGGCCTTGGTCCCGGCCCGGGCTGCTGGCTTGGGCGCTGTTTTGGTGGCGGCGGTACTCGTTGCCATGATATTTTTCCTTTAATCGACCACCCGGCGGGCGGTTTATGCAAGATCAACCCGGCAATTCTCTGGAAGAGCCCGATCGTCCGGTAGAATTAACCTGCCTCAATACGATTGACGGCTGCGATCCAGCGTTGTCGCCATGGGTCGCGGCCAATTCGTCATGATGAATGTTAATTTTTGATCGGCGCCTGAAACCTTGTGCCTGACCACGGGTTGCCCGGTCTGATCTTGCCCCGAGCGGCATGACCACGCACCCGGAGCCATTCCACACGGCTCTTGCCCGACACGCTGCCGAAAGACACAACATGGCCAAGACACCTGCCGCGAAGACCCCCTCTGCCAAGCGTTCTGCCAAAGGCGCCGGCAAGCTTTTGCTGTCGCATCCGGCGGCGGCCGACATCGCCGGTCAATCGCCGCAGATGGTGGAGCCCGTGCCCGCCGACGCCGAAATGTCATTTTCATTTGTCGAACCCCAAGCCGCGGGCGGGGAAACGCACCAGATCGCCGGCGGCGAGGTTGCCACGCTGACCACCCAGCAGGGCATCCCGGTGGCGGACGACCAGAATAGTCTCAAACAGGGTGCGCGCGGCCCGGCCCTGCTCGAGGACAGCCATTTCCGTGAAAAGATGTTCCACTTCGACCATGAGCGCATTCCGGAGCGGGTCGTGCACGCGCGCGGCTATGGCGCACATGGCTTTTTCGAGCTCACCGACAGCCTGGCCGACGTCAGCCGCGCCGACATTTTTCAGCGGGTGGGTGAGCGCACCCCCGCGTTCGTCCGTTTTTCGACGGTGGCCGGGTCCAAAGGTTCGCCCGACCTGGCCCGCGACGTGCGCGGGTTTGCCGTCAAGATTTATACGCAGGAAGGAAACTGGGATCTGGTCGGCAACAACATCCCGGTGTTCTTCATCCAGGATGCGATCAAGTTCCCCGATCTGATTCATTCGGCCAAGCAGGAGCCCGACCGCGATTTCCCGCAGGCGCAGACCGCGCATGACAATTTCTGGGACTTCATCAGCCTGACTCCTGAAAGCATGCACATGATCATGTGGATCATGTCCGACCGCACCATTCCGCGTTCGCTGCGCACCATCGAAGGGTTTGGCGTTCATACCTTCCGGCTGGTCGATGCCGAGGGCAAGTCGACCTTCGTCAAGTTCCACTGGAAGCCCAAGCAGGGCCTGCAATCGGTCGCCTGGAACGAAGCGGTCAAGATCAACGGGGCCGACCCCGATTTCCATCGCCGCGACTTGTGGGATGCGATCAACAGCGGCGATTTTCCCGAATGGGAACTGGGCGTGCAATTGTTCGACGATGAGTTTGCCGACAGCTTCGACTTCGACGTGCTCGACGCGACCAAGCTGATCCCGGAAGAACTGGTGCCGGTGCGGATCGTCGGGCGGCTGGTGCTCGACCGCGTTGTCGACAATTTCTTCGCGGAAACCGAGCAGGTCGCCTTCTGTACCCAGAACGTGCCGCCGGGGATCGATTTCTCGAACGATCCGCTGCTGCAGGGGCGCAATTTTTCCTACCTCGACACCCAGATCAAGCGCCTCGGCGGGCCCAACTTCACCCATATCCCGATCAATGCACCCAAATGCCCGATGGCTCATTTCCAGCAGGACGGGCACATGGCGATGCGCAATCCCAAGGGCCGCGCCAACTATGAACCCAACAGCTGGGGTGCGACGCTGGGCGGCCCGCGCGAAGACCCGGCGCGCGGTTTCACCAGCTTTGCCGAAGTCGCCGACGGACCCAAGCAACGCGTCCGTTCGGAGAGCTTTGCCGACCATTACAGCCAGGCGCGGCAGTTTTTCGTCAGCCAGGCGCCGATCGAGCAGAAACATATCGGCGACGCGCTGGTGTTCGAGCTGTCCAAGGTGGAACGGCCGGATATCCGCGCGCGAACCGTTTCGCATCTTATCAACATCGATGCGAAGCTGGCCGCCACCGTTGCCGATGGCTTGGGCCTGGCGCTGCCCGATGCGGCGGTGGCCGCGCGCGCGCCGATTACCGACCTGCCGCCGTCGGACAGACTGAGCATCGTCAAGAACGGTCCGGCTAGCTTCAAGGGCCGCAAATTGGGCATATTGCTGACCGACGGCGCCGATGCCGCGATCGTCAAGGCGCTGATCAAGGCAGTCGCTGCCGAACAGGCGGTTTACGAAGTAATTACCCCCAAAATTGCCGGGGTAACGCTGAACGATGGCACCACAGTGGCCGCCAAACAGAAGATCGATGGCGGGCCGTCGGTACTCTATGACGCCGTCGCGATCATCACCTCGTCCGACGGCGCGGCACTGCTGTCGGTCGATGCTGCAGCAAAGGGCTTCGTGACCGACGCCTTTGCCCATTGCAAATATATCGGCTTCAGCGCGGAGGCGAAATCATTGCTGGCCAGGGCCGGCATTGGCGACGACCTGGACGAAGCCTGCCTGCCGCTCGGTAGTGCCGGTGATGCCAAGTCCTTTATCGCGGCGATCCGGGCGCTGCGGTACTGGGCCCGCGAATTGCAGGTCGATCTCGACCCCCAGCCCGCTTGAGCACGCCGGCCGGTTTCATGGAACCGAAATTGGCCCGGCGCTTTCTGTTGGCACGCGCTGCGCCAACCGCAGCACAGGCAGGAGAACTATCGCAATGCCCGAAATTCAGGATCCGCCGAAGCCGGAAATCGAAACCCCTGCGCCGGCTCCACCGGTCATCGAGCCGACCGACGATCCCGTGCCCGATGTCCACGACGATCCACCGCCCGAGACGGTAAACCGGTCGCAGCAGGATGAAGAGGACCAGGCGCAGACGATTGCGGACGAGGCATTGGATGCGGATGGTGACGAGCCTGGCCTGTCGGACAGCACCAAGGTCGGCTCGGGCGAGGTCGACGACGACGTGCCCGATCTGGTCGATCATATGCGGGAAATGGTCGCCTCCGGACGGATCGACATGGACGCGTATCGCGGCGAGCGAAATGACGATGACGAGGACGGCACGCTGGGGCCAGCCGCCGAGGAATAGCACTGGTCTGTTGATACAGCCGCTTGATCCGACCATGGTGCGACCGCATGAATCAAATCGCAAACCCCCCGGGCTTGAACTCCAATGGATCGGATGCGCTTCGCAGAGCCCGTCTCTCTGAGCGTTATCGCGACAGCGCGGATGCCGCTACAGCGTGGCTTTCACCCTGGAACGAGACAATCGACACGCTGCTCGCGCATCGGTCGGTCCGCGCCTATCTGCCCGATGCCTTGCCTGCAGGGACAGTGGAACTGCTTGTGGCCGCCGCGCAATCGGCGTCTTCCTCATCCAACCTGCAGGCCTGGAGCGTCATCGCGGTCGAGGACCCAGAGCGCAAGGCACGGCTGGCGGCACTGGCCGGCAACCAGCAGCATATTATCCAGGCGCCGTTGTTCCTGGTATGGCTGGTCGATCTTCATCGGTTGGAGGCGATCGGCCGATCGCGCGCCACGCCGACCGATGCGCTAGGCTATATCGAGAGCTTTTTGCTCGGGGTGGTGGATGCCTCGCTCGCTGCACAAAATGCAGTGGTGGCACTCGAGTCGCTGGGGCTGGGGTCGGTCTATATTGGCGGGATCCGCAATAAACCGCTGGAAGTCGCCGAGGAATTGCAGCTGCCGCAGCATGTCTTTGCCTTGTTCGGATTGGCAGTGGGTCATCCGGACCCGGCGGCGCCGGCCTCGGTCAAGCCGCGCCTGCCGCAGCAAGCGGTGCTGTTTCGCGAAACATACGGCGGGCACGACGAAGCCGCGCCACTGGCAGCTTATGACCAGCATATGCGATCGTTTCAGCGCGAGCAGGGATTACCCGGAAGCGACTGGACCGCACAATCGGCAAAGCGGGTGCGCAATGCGGCATCGCTGAACGGGCGCGATGTGTTGCGCAATGCGCTTCACCAGCTCGGTTTTGAATTGAAATAAGGCCGGCCCCCGCGAAAGTCCCTGATTCGGCGTTACCGTCAAGGCTGCGGCGCGATGTGAAACTCGCCGAGCTTGGGTGGAACCACGGCTTTCTCGGCATGTGGTGTCCCCTGTGGCACCCAGTCATAGGGCACCGGCTGGGCGCGATAGACCCAGTTGCTGGTTACCTGGTGCCCCGCTCCCGATGCCGTGGCCTTGGCGAAATAAGGGCTGACATATTCCCAGACGATCTCTCCGGCCGGGGTCACCTGGAAAAAACGCCCGTTCATGCCCTCATCGATCAGCGTGTTGCCATTGGGCAACCGGCGCGCACTGGAGATGAAGGAACTGCGGAACGCCCATAACGGCTGATCGGAATTATCCGCAGTGTAGGACCAGACGATCTTGCCGGTGGTCGGGTCGATCTCGAGGACGCGTGATCCGCCGATGGTGGCCAGTTCAGCCGCTGGATAACCGGCTTCGCCCTGGTTGTCGAACACCAGCAGATCACCCGCTCCGGGCAGGCCCGGCGGGATCAGATGCGCGTCATGCTGGCCGACGAACTGGTTTACCGGCTGGCCGGCGGCGGGCACGGGCAACGAGGGCGCCGGCAGGGATTGCGCGCCGGTTTCATGGCCGACCAGCGGCGGCAGGTTCGGCCCAAGATGCCAGACGACCTTGCCGCTTTTCTTGTCGATGATCGCGATAAAATCGGCATTGCGCGAATCGATCAGGATATTGTCCGGCGCAAACCGCTGGTCGCCGCCATCGAACCATTTGTTCGGGCCGACCGATGTCATGTCGTTGAGGTGGAAATAGTCCGGGGTCGAGGCATCGCCGATCTATTTGAGCTGCGCCGGAGTGAAGCCCAGTTCGTCGAGATGGTCCGATATCGCCCATTGCCAGGCTATCTTGCCATCGGGCGTAACGTCGAAAACCACGTCGTCGAGCTGCTGTGGCAGGGTGAAGCCGGCGATGTGATGCGTCCAGTTGGCGAGCACCAGCGTATTGCCGTTTGGCAGCCGCTGCCAGTCGTGATGCTGGCGCACCTCGCCCGACGGGGTTCCCACCCCGCTCCATTTCCAGACGATCCTGCCGTTCCAATCGAGCTCGGCGATCGACTTGTTGCTGAAAATTTTGGCGCCGGGCACGGTGCCGAGCCCGGGCTTGTCGCTCTTTTCCAGTTGGACGAGAACATGGCCCCGCGCCCCGCCGGTCACTGCCGGATCAAGTAACTCACCGGGAAACCCCTGATAGGCCCAGCTGCGCACCTCGTTGCCGTCCATGTCGATCAGATGCGTCCGCTCGTCGGTGCCGCTGTAGATGACGTAGGTGTTGTACGCCTTGGCGGGATTATAGAGCGTGGTGCCGGTTGGATAGACACTGGGATTAGCTAGCGCGATGGCGGGAAACGCCAGGGCAAGCGGGGCAATCGCCGCCAGTCTGAGGTTTTTCACGATATTCCCCTGTTTTGATGCATCCGTCCGGCCTATGGCGGTCTGCCATCCGTCGACAAGAAAGATAATCTACTAAAGTAGTAGAGATATTTTGGTTGCCTCGCCGGGAGCTGCTGGGCACGTCGATCCGCAGGCATGACCACGCCGGAGGGAATGCATCATGGAAATCACCCTGTCCGGCCGCACCGCAATTATCACCGGCGGCAGCAAGGGCATCGGGTTGGGCATCGCCACCAGCTTTGTCCAATCGGGCGCCAGCGTGGCGATCATCGCGCGTGGCCAGGAAGCACTGGACCAGGCCGTCGCGGTGCTGACCGCGGCCGGACCCGGTCAGGTCGTCGCCGTAGCGGCCGACTTGTCACGCGCCGACGCAGTGATCGCTGCCTATGATGAAGTCATTCGGCGGCTGGGCAAGGTCGATATCGTGGTGAACAATGCCGGCACCTCGCGCGCAGGCCCGTTCGAGAGCCTCAGCGATGAACGCCTGCAGGACGATCTGGACCAGAAACTGTTCGCCGCGGTTCGCCTGACGCGGCTGGCCTGGCCGCAGATGAAGGAACGGCGCTGGGGCCGGGTAATCAACATCCTGAGCATCGCCGCCAAGACGCCGCGCGCCGAAAGCGCCCCCACCTCGATATCGCGCGCTGCCGGCATGGCGCTGACGAAGGTCCTGGCGGGTGAAGGTGCGCCCCACAACATTCTGGTCAATGCGCTGCTGGTCGGCATCATCGAGGCGGACCAGCACCGGCTGCACGCGATAGCTGCCGGGCTCCCGCTGGCGGAATACATGGACCGGATCACCCGCAATACGCCACTCGGCCGGGCCGGCAAACCGGAGGAGATTGCTGCTCTTGCCACCCTGCTCGCCTCCGGTTCCGGTAGCTTCATCAGCGGCACGGCGATCAATGTCGATGGCGGCAGCTCGCCTGCGGTGTGACCGGAGCAGTCCCCGTGACGGAGCGATGAACCGTCCCCGGGGCGGGTTCAGGGGCACGGGTCGGGATACAGGCGATACACCTTGGCGATCGCCTTGAACGCCTCTTCAGACAATTTGACCAGGCTGCCGTCGATATCTTCGCTCAGTTGCGCGATGCTGGTGGCACCGATTATCGACGAAGTCACGAACGGCTGGCCATAGACGAATGCCAACGCCAGCGCGGCCGGGGTGAGGCCGAGAGTGCGGGCGATGTCCACATAGCGGGCGACCGCATCGGGCTGTTGCGGAGACAGGTACCGGGGAAAGTTCGTTGCCACCGCCATGCGCGATCCGGGCGGAACCGCGCCGCCGAGATATTTGCCCGAAAGGAAGCCGGCTGCGAGGGGCGAGTAGGCGAGCAGTCCGACATCCTCGCGCAGTGCGAACTCCGAGAGGCCGATTTCGAAGGTACGATTGAGCAGGCTGTAGGGGTTCTGGATCGAAGCCACCCGGGGCAGGCCGGCTTCGCGCGCGTGGCGCAGGAATTCCGCAACCCCCCACGGTGTCTCGTTCGACACGCCGAACGCCCGGATCTTGCCGGCGGCAACCAGGTCGGCCAGCACGCGGAGGGTTTCGTCGATCGCCACCGTGCCGGGTTTGTCGGCCAGATTGGCCAGGCCGCGCGCGCCGAACATGGGCACCGTCCGGTCGGGCCAGTGCAGTTGATAGAGGTCGATGTAGTCGGTCTTGAGACGCCGCAGGCTGTCATCGATGGCTTGTTCGATATTGCGCCGGTCGAGCCGGTTGTCGCCACCGCGAAGCGGCGCGGCGAAGGAAGGCCCGGCGACCTTGGTGGCCAGCACGATTTTTTCGCGCTTTCCCGAGGCCGCGATCCAGTTGCCGATATAGCTTTCCGTGCTGCCGCGGTTTTCCGGGGTCGCCGGCGTGGTCGGATACAGTTCGGCGGTATCGAGGAAGTTGATGCCGCGATCGAGCGCATAGTCGATCTGGGCGTGCGCCTCGGCCTCGCTGTTCTGCGAGCCCCAAGTCATGGTGCCAAGGCAGATCGCGCTGACCCTGATGTCGGTGCGACCCAGTGTCCGGTAAGCAATTTCAGTCACGCATGCTCCTGCTGTTCGTTCGATGGCGTGATCCCCGTCGACCCACCCTCACCCGTCGTCAATCCCCGAAGACAGGAAAGCAGGCCGCTATCCGGCAAGAGAATCTTTGTGTGCGAAAAGCAGAACGACCCCGATCCAGGCTTGACCGGCCGCGCCCGGCACCGTGACCTGTGCCTGAAAACGACCCGGCGCTGCGCATGCGTCCACTATCTCGACGGCAACAAATAGTGCAGCTAAGAATGCACTCCAGGCAATATTCGCTAAACGGAGGCACCCCTGACGATCGCCCGACACCTGCTCGCAACCGCCGCGCTCATCAGCCTGACGACAGTGAGCGTCGCCCAGGCAGCACCCGCGCCAGCCGACGCGCAAGCGCTCGAACAGGCGTTCGACGCACAGATCAGCAGTGCGGATCAGCTCGCCTGGCTCCGGGACATGAGCTCGGCACCCAACCAGGTCGGCAGCCCGCACGATCGCGCGAATGCCGAGATGCAGCTCGCGTTGTTCAAACAATGGGGCTGGGACGCGCGGATCGAGACATTTCAGGTACTCTACCCCACCCCGATCAGCACGACGCTCGAACTGATTGTGCCCGAACGGGTGAAGTTGGGTGGCCAGGAGCCAGCCGTGCCGGAGGACCCGAGCACGGCCAACCTGGCAGGCGCGTTGCCACCCTATGTCGCTTATCAGGGCGATGGCGACGTCACCGCGCCGGTGGTCTATGCAAACTATGGCATGCCCGAAGACTACGAGGCGCTTGCCGCCCGCGGCATCAGCGTCAAGGGCAAGATCGTGCTCACCCGCTACGGTGGCGGCTGGCGTGGGCTCAAGCCCAAGTTGGCGCAGGAGCATGGCGCTGCCGGCTGCCTGATCTACTCCGACCCGGTCGATGACGGTTATGGCGAGCACGATGCATTCCCGCGCGGCGGCGGTCGGCCCGAGGCCGGCGTCCAGCGCGGCTCGGTTCAGGACATGACGCATTATCCGGGCGATCCGCTGACCCCCGGTGTCGGGGCAACGCCGGGCGCAAAGCGGCTGACGCGCGCGACCGCGCCGACGATCCTCAAGATTCCGGTGCTGCCGATTTCCTACGGCGACGCGAACAAGATAATGGCGCGGCTCGAAGGACCGGTGGTGATCGGCCACGAGCGCGGCGGGCTGGCACTGGCTTATCACTGGGGCGGCACCGATGCGGTCAAAGTCCACCTCGCCGTAAAGTCCGACTGGTCGCTCAAGCCGATCTATGACGTCATTGCGGTGATGCCCGGTGCGACGCATCCCGACGAATGGGTGGTGCGCGGTAACCACCATGACGGGTGGGTGTTCGGCGCCAGCGATCCGCTCACCGGCCAGGTGGCGCTGATGAGCGAGGCCAAGGCGCTCGGCGCGCTGGCGCGAGCCGGCTGGCGGCCAGAGCGGACGATCGTCTATGCGAGCTGGG